>JAEIIU010049678.1:0-25699 GCA_018874675.1 Drosophila baimaii | reverse complement strand
AAGAGCATAAATTACACGAAACACCCTGTTTCGCATATATGTTTATATGGTAGCTATCAGATATAGTTGATTGATTTTAATGCACATTTTAACAACGTACTCTTATCATTTAAAAAGAACATGTATAATGTAAAATATGTATGTAAAATGTAAAATTCATATATAAAATATGAATTTAGACTGATCTTTCCTATGGCAGCTACATAAATGATATATTTGTCCTATTTTAATGAAATATCTATGTTGTGGCTATAATCATATTTCATGTTGCTGATATTGTTTTGATAATATCATTAAAACCGATACTTAAACCTAAATTAAATATTTTTCAATATTTCAACTTGCGATATATCAAACTTTATTTGCGATATAATATTGAGTGCGCTATTTTGTCGATATATCGAAGTTTTCCTCTCGATTTACATCCATATCCCTAGGTCATAAATAATAGGCAAAACATGACTGAGGAAAAGCTTAAAATATACATAACAGTTTTAAAGTAAACATTTATAAGTTGACCTAGGATTTTTCTATAAGTTATAGGTAATCCTTATTATTAAATTAAACATAAAAAACTCAATAGGAAGCTTAAGCAGTGTGCAGGCTCTATAAAAACCCTATTTTGTCTATTAAAAGCAAACTTTCTGTTTTTTTTTATGCCAGTAAGAAATAATCTAAACAATTTAACATAGTTGTGGAAATGAGGCACCCAATAAGCAGAATATTCTAGGCATAAAAGCCTTTGTCTCCACATCCGATGGCCATTAAAGATTTAGCAACCTGTCGTTTCATTGACTTCACCGCAATGCTGCAAAGCAGCAGCCCTATCTGACAGCAGTCCGTCTATCCATCCATCCATCTAGCCATCCAGCCATCCATCCATCCATCTACCCGACCTTCCACGATTGCGTTCACGCATGGCCAGCCCAGGAGCAGGAGCAGGACAAGGACCAGAACCAGGACCAAGAGCAGAGAACGCCGCATGCTGTCGCCCCCTTTGCAGTTGCAAATTACATTCAAATTATACGATTTTGATAAGAGGGACATTCAAAAGTTTCCAATTTCAAGTTGTGCCGCTCTTCAAGTGCGTCGCAGTGGCCTCCACTCCACTCCACTCCACTCCGCATCCGTCATCCATTCCGTTTCGGGCAAAAGTTCTCGCTAAACTTGTCACAAAGTGTGCGTGCAGGAGAACGATGTTGATGCCGATGCCGAGCCGGAGAGCTGCGGACCCAGATCCAGATCCAGTAAAAAGTTGACATATGTGCGCCCCGAGCACTTTTCCGGAAACAGCAGGGCGACATTTTTTTCCCATTTCTACCTTTTTCGCATCCATATCTACCACCGTCGCCGCCGCCGCGGCTCTCTCTTGCTGTGCTTATTTTTATTTTCGTTTTTTGGTTTCTCATTTTGTGTATTATTATTTTTATTTTCTTTTTTTTGAGTATATCTTCGACATCAAGGGACTTGCACTTGATTTTAGTTGAGAGTCCCCGATAATCATGTTGTTGTCGTCGTCGTCGTTGTAGTTGTAGCTGCTGCTGCCCTCCAAAAATTGTATGATTGAAAAATGTATGGCCATTGGGGGGAGTGGCTGAGTCAACGCCTGGTGAAGGCGGAGCCACCGGGCCCAACTATAGTCGCCCCCAATGTCCTCGGCGGGGATGAAGAGTCATATCCTTCCATCCGCATCCATCCATCCCTTTTCCCCCCCCCACACACACACACACACCCTGAGCGAGCTTGGAGGAGTATTGTAATAATATAGGAAAATGCAAAGTGAAATTAAATTTCTTAAAATGATGCCAATTAAATCGAAAGATTAAAATCGTTTAAACGTTTTTGCATTTTGGGAGTCTTTTGTCAATGGAATTTGGCTGTTGTAATGTGTATGCAATGTGGGCGTTGTATTCCTGCCAGCCGAGTCCTTTATCGAGTTACCTTAGTTAGCTGATGGACGTTTTGGTTTTTTATAAACCGGTTTAAAGGGCGTTCCTTTGTGGTTATAAATGTGAAATTGACTTAATTTGTAAGCAAAAATGAGTCCTATGTCATATCATATTTAATAAATAAAAAATACTTATTAAAAACTTTATGCCTTCATATTTATCTGCTTTAATCATTTTAAAAATGATATTATTTTAACAACTTTAAACTCTAAAAATATCTTACAAGCTAATTAAATAAATACAATAATCCCACATCACTTAAATTATATCTAATATAATATATCTTTACAATTAAAGGATTTAAACAAAATAGTCTATAAGTAAGATCCAGTTATAGGGAAAGAAAATATCATAAATTATTATTTTGTATTTTCACCGTTGTAAAGAATGAAAAAGTTTATATGTTGTAATATTGTGAGCAACGCCTTCTAGCTTCCAAAAAAGTTATATTTGATTTATTTCAATTACAACAAATACCACTTCTTTGCTCGCTTGGGGGAAGAGCCCAGTTACTCGCCGAATGTCTCGGGTTTTAGTCACTGTACTTCAATGGGATCCTTGGGCTCGCAGGTAAATAACATCGACTTTTTGTGTTGACAATTGAACAGATTTAATTCTTAAAAAACACAAATCCACCTTCAATCGCCAAGCACGAAAAGTCAATTTATAATTGTTTTTTTTTTGGTTGTTTTATTATGCTGTTATTAATTTTCCAACTTCTTTTCATTTATGAGTGTTACCTTAATTTTATTAATTTTATTGTTTGAAGATTGAAGGTTTCACGTTGTTGTCGTCTTTTTGTTGATTTTAATATGAAAATAAGTAAGAAAGCTACTGTCAAGTGTGCTCGCCTGTGAGATACCCATTATCCAAACCTATTTGCATTTAGTTTATTA
This sequence comes from Drosophila baimaii, assembly GCA_018874675.1. Classification (NCBI taxonomy): domain Eukaryota; kingdom Metazoa; phylum Arthropoda; class Insecta; order Diptera; family Drosophilidae; genus Drosophila; species Drosophila baimaii. The sequence continues at coordinate 22,854 of JAEIIU010049678.1, read as the reverse complement.
ACAAATGTGTTTTCTAATGACACGCTCACTCTGAATAGTTTTAGGCAAGCATCTGCGAAACAATTACTCCAAACAAAAAAATAAATATTCTAGAATTAACGTAATAATAAAAAACATAAGAACGTTTATTTCTTTTTACATTTCTTTTTACCAGCTCACCGAATACCAATGTAAAGCTGTGTTCTAGTTTTTCTTAATTTATGAGGGCGGTATTGGGCTTTAAAAACATTGAAAACAAACTTGTTAAGTTTTTGAATATTGATAACTGTAGCTCTAAAAGTTCTGTGATCTGTTGTTTTATACGGACAGCTGGACAGACGGACAGTGGCACAGACTGACAGACGGACAGACAGATAGACTCACGGACGGATTTGGCTAAATTAACTTAGTTAATGGCGCTGATTAAAAATATACATAAGTACTTTATAGGTTCGAAAATGACTCCTCCTGCCTCTTGCGTACATTCTCAATAATTCCCTTTACCCTATCCGGTACCAGGTAATAATACTACATTTTACAACGAATAGAAAACTCCTACTACTTAATTTATAATATTTGTTATTTTAATTATATTTCAAACAATGTTTTGTAAACAAAATGTGGTGTTTATTCTTAATAATTTAATACAACTTGACGGTTAACGCATGATGTGCAAAATTATCTAAGATGGCCATGTTTTTTCGTAGACTACTAAATAATACGAAGTCCCAGAAGAAACATGTCAACCTTGGAAAACATTGTTTTTTGTCGCCCGGATATGTAATTCTGATGTTATTCCTGATGTTTTATGTAAGCATAGGGCTTATAGAGCTATTGTAATCGATGCTTTCTTATTTAAAATCAAGATTATTTTAAATGTTAGTATGTACTTGTAATAGTTATAAGAAAAAAAATAAATATATACCTTTTTTTGAATTAATAACTTAAATTTTAAGTGACAAATTAAAATTATGGAGTAATCATAACATAGAAAATTGTATTTAAAAACTAAAGTTCACTAGTCTGTTTTTATTCGTCGCGATTGTCGTTCAAAATTATCAAAGGTAGTCACATTTTCTCACGAAATGCAATGCAATAAGCATTCTCTGAAAAAAGATGTCTACCTTGGAAAACTTTATTTTACCTCTGAAAATGTTAAGTGGTTTTAATTTAAAAATGGTATATAAAGGTTATTTATGTTAATCTAACTTCATAGTTTATAATTTTAGTAAATAATGAAAGGATTCTGCTTTTTAAAAGCAAATTGTGAATTAATATATATATATGCGTTTTAAAAAGTTTTAATTTGGATTAAGGTCCGCCTCTCTCACTCATGAATTCGTTTTAAATCCTCGGTAACAATGGAATTTTGTTAAGTTTCACAAGTATCCTTTTATGTAATCTACATAAAAAGTCTTATTATGCGGCTTATGAGCCATCGTGCCTTCATCCCAACTGATATTGTTGATAAAGCTTGACAAATAATCATTATAAATTGAATTAAAAATCGAATAGTAACCATAATATTTAAGGCAGCTTGTTTATAGTTTTTTTTTGGGTTTGTTTCCATAAAAGCTGTTCATTTTCGCTCAGTGCAGCGAAGCTACTCGCTGCAAGGCAACCTCTTAAAGTAAAGCATACTTAGCGCCGCTCGAATTTCATGTCGCTGAGCGTAAAAGAGCTTCCTCCCCAGCGTGTGTGTGTGTGTGTGTGTGTATGGTATAAAAGCATTCAAGAAACTAATAGGCTAAATTAGACTCGGCACACACACACACAGGAAGGACTCACTGAAGGGAGACAGAGACCTTTAAAAGCGTTTAAGCGCGACAAGGAATAAAAGTGCGTTTTGCAATCAAAGTAAAAACGTTGAAACAAAATAATAAAAAAAAAAAAAACAAAAAGGAATAAGAAAAAAGAAGGAGTCCTGCAAGGAGATAGACGACAGACATCTGAGCAGAGGGGCCACGCAGGCGAAGGCAGAGGCAGAAGGTGGTCTAGGATGTTGGAGGGTTGTGGGCGTGGTGCAGCCGCAAGGAACGAGCAAAAAATGACAGCAGCATCAGCTAAATGAGTTGAAGGACGAAGGAACTGTGGGGATGGGGGCTAAGAGGGGGTTGCGGATATCAAAGCGCTGGCAAAATGGCGTCAGTTGAGTTGAGGGGAGGGTTTTTCGACGGTGGGCGGCGGCACTTTGCGAGCGCCCAACCATTTTCTTCTTTTTTTTCGCATTTTGTTTTTGGTTTTTTTTTTATTTTTCACATTTTTTCAGAGTCTTGTTCTCCCTCTCTCTCTCTCTATCACTCTCTGTCTCTCTGTCGCTGTCTCCCTTGTTCCTTAAACTTTTCCCTTTTTCCCTGCAGTTTTTTTTGTTGTTGATGTATTTTCATTCTTTTTTTTTTTGTTGCGGCAGCTATTTGAAAATTTTTAAAAGATGCTTTTAGCGGTAAATAATGAAAAGTTAAAAAGCCACATCAATGAGATACATTTTTCTTGCTTGCCAGCTAAAAGTTCGGGGTGCTCAAGAGATGTCTAAGGGCAGGCAGGACGCAGACGATGACGACGACAAGGACTCCATATGCCTGCCAGCTGCTATCAAAAAAAGTGTGTGTGTGCGTTGTGTGTGCGCTGTGTGTGTGCTGTGTGTGTGCTGTGTGGGCTTTGTGGGGGGTATGTGTATACACATCAGTACTGTTGATAACAACAACAAGGACAATCATTTTTGGGGCAAAAGCCATTCGGGCTGCGTCTTTCATTTGGCCCAAAGATTGAAAGATGTCGACTGCGGGCTCGAAAGCAGGCTAGCAACTACCAGGATTGGCTAAATAGAAGAAAAAGCAACACCAGAAGCTAGAAAAACTCTGGGTTTTTTTTTTTTTTGTGCGGGTCCTGGCTCTGGTTATGGTCCTGTGTCCCGTGTCCTGTGTGTGTGCTCTGTGTGTATCCATTCGCTTTGGCCTTCGTTTTTGGGGTTTTTGTTTGGCTTTGTTGGTCGAATGAAAATGGAATAGATGGATGGAAGCCTTAATTGATGTTATGATGATGATCACCATCCTCCTGGAGCTCATCCTTACCAGCCCCACCAGCCCCCTCACATCCCCATCATCGGGTCTCATCATGAGCAACTTCGTTTGCTGGTTTTGCTATTGCATTCCCTGTGTTCTCTGATATGTTCTTTGTGGCTAACACTGCGTATGAGTAACATGCGACCAGACCAAAGGCGGGGGGGCTTGCCTGTGGGCGGTGTCAGGGAACGGAGGGGAGGGAGGGTAGTGCTGGCTGGTGTGCAGTTGCTGTGGCCAAGAGTCACTGCCAGTGTGTGTGTGTGCGAGTGTGTGTGTGTGCAGATACAATTTGTAATGATACACAAATTAGTATCCTAAATGGATGCTTAATAGCCTGCTTCACTGCCTCCATGCCGTCCCTTCCTCTAACCCGTGAGTGTGTTTGTGTGAGTGTGTGTGTGTGTGTGTCTGACTTTGTCAAAGTGCCACACACCCACACGAGCACACGCACACACCACTTAGTTGTATTTGGTTTGGGGGCAACCTTCGACCTCATGAAGTGCATTTAAATGCAGACGCCTTAAAGTCAGACCTGAATTATGCAATATGATGAGCTCTTAGCGGCAAAAATATGTCAAAACGAAGGGTTAATGAACAGGTTATCAGGATGCAGCTTCAGAATTATCACCAAACTGTCTAAATCTGGCGATTATAATAATCAGGGTGTTGATATCACAAGAAATACTGTCTAAAAGTATGCCACAAAATATGTTGGGAACCTTACAAATTTCATGGCATACTTTAAGGCACTTTTCGAAAATGTTTCCTTCTAAATAAAGTGTAATTAATAATAGTTAAACGATTTAGGCTTAGTATTTATTGTTCTAAAATATTCTCTTTTAAGTAAAGTGTAATAAATAAACTTTTAACGATTTAAGTTTAGTATTTAAACCTCCAAGTGTAAATCGTTGATGTATAATTATATAAATAAGCTTCTTTTTTAGCTTGCCAAGCTTTTCCTTTTGCTTAGTGTACTCGAAAATGATTTAAAAGCATGCCTAAATATTGTCCCGACTTGAAAAGTGCCGTTCCACTTAAATTAAACAATTTAATTATATTCGGCGGACTGTCTGTTGTGCGAGGCCCACTCCCAAGAAAATCAATTTAAATATAGATTTATGCTAAATATTCCCTGAAATACACACTACAAATTTGTTTAGCAGCAAACATTTACATATTGCGACAGGATGAAGGAAAGGTGAAGTCAGTGGCCGTTGCCGTTGCCGATGCCGGGACATTGTGGCTGTCTGCTACTCTTCCGGCTACTTTCACTGCTTACAATATTCCCGTCGTGACAACAACAGGTCCAGTCGCTGCTCCTGTTTATCTTTTTGGAAATATTTGGATATTGGACGCAGATGCAATACGTTAAGTTAAGAATTAATAATCAAGTAGTTCAAGTTAAACCAAAAGAAATACGCACTTTAAAAGTGATCAGAATGGGAAGCTAATGATTACTTTTTGACGAAAATATTAAAAAAAGAAAATAAATTATTCTAGCTTTTCAGTCCTATCCTTAAAAAGAACTCCTTTCAATACATGGTTATAAGGTAAAGTATAACTTTAGAATAGTTGTTGTTGGGTTTTAAGTAAGTAATATTATATTAACGGGTCGTTTTAGGTATGTAGTCTTTGCTAAATATGTTCACTTTCTGGCAGCAATTTTAAGCCACGAGTTTGTCATTTACAGGCAGGCGGCTCCGGTTTTCACTTTCGCCAGATTCTTGCGTTTTACTTTTCAAAAACTCAAGCTCCATACAAAATAAATTGACTTATTGGTTTATTAACGTTTTTTTACACTATCAGAAGATCAATAAAGTATGTAAATATTTTCCAAATAATTATCCTTCTCGAAATTAGCTGAAAAATATTCGCTTCATGTAAAAAACCCTGCGTTTTGGTTGCCAAGATGCCCGAACATTTGGTGGAAAGATACAATCACTTTAAAATACTTATAAAATTAAGAAAGGGTAAATAAGCATTTTATAAGTATATTTTGCTTAACATAATTACCGAAATGGTGAAAATGCCTTGCAAAATTAATTTAGAACACCGGATTTGAAACTGTTTACAAATTGACAGTCTTTTTGATGATAAAAAGCACTTTCTGTGTTTATTTTGCTTTAAATCAAACACTTTAAGCAGTAAACAACATTATAATACCCTGTTTATTACCGAAAACAACAAAATCAGATGCTGTAGAAGTAAGAAATTAATATAATACTTTATAAAATTTATAAATATTCCGACAACAAAACGATGATAAAAAGTTTGCGAAAACCGAAGCCCCAAAAAAATGGAAACACAAGTTTTGGTCCGCTAAGCTTAGGCTAAAAGTAACTTGAAAATCGGAACTCGTCTGCAAAAGCGCATAAAGTAAAAACATTATTTTGAATGATCTTCAGAAATTGTTTTGCATTTCTAATGCTGTGTCCTTAAGGTCCTTATTAATTTAACTTTATAAAATGTTGTGAAATAGAAAATAGATTCTGGCTTAGTTGAGCTTAGAAAAAATACAACTTAATGCCAAAAGTATATCAAGGTCTTTGATTATAGTGACCTTTTTAATTTGTTTATACGTTTAGTTAACTTGAGGTCTCATCAAATTGATTTAACGCACTTAAGTTAAGAAACTCCAATGGTCCTTTGGTCCTATGGTTGATTATACAGGATAAGGGGAAACGCTACAGGGAAAGGAAGGACACAAGACGCTGGAAGGGAATCGGCATTGGCAACGCAACAACGGATCCGATGAGTGGCCCATTGGCGCCCTGGCCTTAAAGCAAGGCCTGGGCCCACGCCAAAGGAATAAGGTGGCAAGCAGGACGAGAAGTCGGGACATTTCCCATACTGGAAATGGCAACGCTGGCTGGCGAGGAGCAGCTAAATGCCACGAAACGAGCGACGGCGGCAGCCAAGCATTTGGGGGACTCTCTCTCTAAGTCGAATGTATTGTTTTAAGCAAGAGGATTGCAGGGACACGGGCAGCGGGACTCGGGCTCGGCAGTCGGAGTCGGGACGTGGCGGTGCGCAACTGCAGGCGAACCGAAAGAAAATGGCAAAGAAAACCGGCAACAGCGCCTCGCTGCCGCTGTCGTCGTCGTCGCCGCCGCCGCCGCTGCTGCTGCTGCTGCCTGCTGTGCTGCCTCTGCCAGCGTCCGCTGTATCGTCGACACATTTAACGAGGACTAATTCATTGCGCAGCAGCGGCAACAACAAAGCCAACGCCAGCGCCAGGACAGCCATGGTCGTCGTTGAAACTCCATTTTGCGCGACGCTGCCATTGGTCAGCCAGCCTCTGCTGGCTAAGTGCATGAGTTAGAGCGAGACCACCATATGTTTTGTCTGTATAACAGGTCCTCACTTTGGTGCCTAGTGTTGTCCCTGTCCGGCGCTGCACTCTCGCCCTAGCACGTCGTCTCACTCTGGCCTGCGTGGGCAGCCAAGCTGCTGCTGCTGCTGCTGCCTGCAGCTCCTGCTGATTCCAACGGGGCGCATTCGAGTCCTGCACCTGTGTGGAGCAGCTGCTCGGATGCAAGGATGCCCGGTTGCCACCAAGGAGCCGCCGCGGCGACGATCAGCTGGCGCGCGTGGCCACTGCGTGTCGTCAGCCAAGGGAAATGGCCAGAGGAAAGCAGCTGAAGCAGCTGAAGTTCAGGGCAACGTGGCACTCTGACTGCAACTGGGAACCGGACCTGGACCAGCCGGACTTGTGTGTGCATCCTATCGGAATCTATGCGGACGGCAAGTGTCTGTCGCCCATGGCCCGGCACTCATGTGCCGCAAAACAAATACAAATTGCAGCGAAGGCGACAGCGACAGCTGCAACTCCGTGACAGCAATGGCGACGACGTTGGCCAGAACTAACGAAATTAACCAAACAAGTTAAAGCGAGACGGCAGCTGACAGCAGCAGCGGCATCGGCAGAGGCAGCTATAACGGCCCTGTGTGTGCGAGAGCGGGCTGGCAAGCTGCTTTGTGTGTGTATGTCGTGCCATTGCACTCGCTCACACTCACTTACTTGCCTGCCGGAGAGTTTCATTATTTTTTCGCAAATTATTAGTACGACTAACGGATTCGTGGTCTCCGAAGCTCTGGCACAGCACACACACACACACAGTCGCACACGGGACTGGCAGCTAACCACCAATCGTTCGCGCGCAGCCCGCAATTGTCCTCCACAGCAGTCGGAGGAGTCACCACCAAAAAGGACACGCAGCAGCAGCAGCAGCGGCAGCGGCAGCGACGTCTCTGTTGTCGGCGAAGCACATGATCCTTAATTTCGTTATAATTTTGTATGTTGCCTGAAATTGTATATCATTTTAAGTTTGATCGGCCGCGAATACGTATCGCCCGTGCGTGCGTGAGCAACAACAACAAATAGGAGAAGAAAAAAAACAACAACAACAAAAGCAAGAAAACAAAACAACAAACAACAATAACACAAGGTGAAATTTGTGTTATTATCTTGAACTCGAGAAGTCGTAACTCACATGCACACACACTCGCACACGCACACTCGCTCGCACACACACTCACTCGCACACACTAAAGACCGTCGGTTATCCTTCGGGGAGCTCTGTCCTGTCCTTCGGTCCGTCCTGGCCAAGTTGCGGCGGTGAAAAAACAAAAACACACACGCAGTTGCTGCAGCGGTTCCTGGCATAACGGTACCACCGACGGGTCGTCAGGTCAGCGAGCGAGCAAAACGGTTAACGCGATGATTGATCCTCCACCAGGCAGGACAACAACAACCAACACGAGCACCAGGCAGCCACCACAGTAAAGCTCCACAGGCTCCAAACGCGAACTGATTGCCCTTTGTTTTTGTGTGTTTTTTGCCAGTGTTCCACCAAACGTGTGCGTCCCGTGTGTCCTTGCGCAGCTCGAGATCCCTATTTATTTTTTTTTTGGTTGTTCAAGTGTCGCGCCGCAGAAGGCCCAATCCCCCGACGGGTTAAAAGGTGCCACAAAAAAAAAGTGTGTGAGCCAGCCAGGACCAAGTCGCGGCTGGTCGAGATCTAAGAGAAATACAGAGAGAAAGAAAGAGATAGAGACCCAAGGCGGAGGAGCAGCTCCCTCGCCCTCCCCCCACACTTGTGTGTAACTTGACTTGAGCACGGTGACGGCGGCGGCAGTGCATCATCCTGCCCGCCTGTCCCGCAACAGCTACCGCTGTTCCCCCTTCCAGACCAATTCGTTCACGCAAAGGGAGCGCGTTCGCCGCGAGACAGCTTCCAGTTGGATTACTCAATCGACTTCTTCAAGACGTATATCGATACGCAGCGTTTTTACGCCGGCCACAAGTTGGATTTCAAACATCAGAGTTGTGCCGGCGGCCCTGGTTCCGGTGGTGGTGTCAGCGGAGGTGGTGGTGGTGGTGGTGGCACCGCTGGAGGAGTCGTTGTCGTCGGCGGCAACAACAACACCAATACATCGCAAGCCACACAGCAACAGCAGCAGCAACAGCAGCAGCAGGCGCAGCAGCAGCAGGTGCAGCAACATCAGCAGCAGCAACACCAGCAACAACAACAACAGCAGCAGCAGCAGCAGTCGGCTCTGAGCAGCGGCAATAGCGCCAGCAACGGAAGCAGCTCCAGCTCCGTCCAGGCCCTGTCCCTGTCCACGCATCCGCACGTGCACGGCAGCCACGCCCACGGACACGCACACGCCCTAGCCGTTGCCCACGGCCACCACGGCCTGCTGCCCTCCTCCGTGTCCGTATCCGTGCCCCAGAATCAGCAGCAGCAGCAGCAGCAGCAGACGCAACAGTTGCCCGGAGTGGGAGTCACCGCTCCGCTGCAGCAGCAGCAGCAGCAGCAACAGCAGCAACAGCAGCAGCAGCAGCAGCTGATCAACAACAACGGCGGAGGCGTCTCCGTGGCCCCAACCCTGCTGATCGGCAACGGACCCAGCTCGGCCGGAGCCGGAGCGGGTGTGGGCGTAGTCGGGGCGGGATCCGTGTCGGCAGCCGCAGCGGCAGCCGCCGCAGCCGCCTCCATTCCGCACGTGGCGCCGCACAGTCTGGGCCTGAGTCCGCAGTCCAGCGCCGATTCGCAGCAGTTCAACATCTTTCCGGCGATCTTTAGCCGCCAGCTGAACTTCTCCGCCGGCGGGCAGGCGGGCAAGCTGAGCATGGACGAGCTGCGTCCCAATCTGGTGGGCGGGCTGCTGGGCCTGCAGCAGGGCCTGCTGGAGGATCATGCCAGCATGCAGCATGGCGGCGTGGCGCAGGACACCAAGTTCATGTCGTTCCAGGACCAGCGGCTAATGGGCATCGGCGGCTCGCACGAGAACCGGCTGCTCAGCCTGGCGAGCTCCGTGCAGGACACGCGCTCCCCCATCACCACGCTGGACAAGTCGTCATCCTCGTCGCTCAACCACCAGCGCAAGTGCAGCAGCACGCCGGAGGACTTCAGTGCACTCTACTCGGGCCTGCCGACGCCGGGCATGGACTCATCCTCGCACCACCACACGCCGGCCCACACGCCGCCGTCGCGTCTCTCCGACCACACCATTTCGGGTAAGTGTGAGCCAGGAGGCAGGAGGAGCCCCTAATCTTGCCACAATGGCCATTAGCAGGGAATTATCCTTTAACACCCGAGAACCCTTTCGACCCAGTCCCCTGTCTGTCGCCTGTTATCCTTTGTCCTTGCTCTCGCCTTTGCCTTTGTCTTTCGCCTGTTTGTTGATGTTGCTCGTTTGCAGCCTCCTATTACTCCCTTAGTCCTTAGTCCTTTGTTTCGGACTTATCGCCAGCGTGACCCGTGTCCTGTGTCCTGTGTGAAGCATCCCCCACCACCCGACCATTGACCAGAGACACTTGCGGCAAAGCGGGACAGCTGGGAGACGGGAGGCTGCATCCAGTGTATCCCAAATCCTGGCGATTTGCCATTAAATACAGTAAAATTAAAGAGCTCGAAGGATATAATTTGTAGGAGAATGTAAGGCAGGGTCAAGGGAAGATCCTGATCCATTCGAAATCTCCTTTTTTTCATGGTCTAGGAAGGTTTATAAGAATTATATTATATCGAAGTTCGGTGTATCTTATCAGGTGTTTTTTAACAAGGATTGTAGCAGCCAGGACAACGTCCATTCTACTCCATTGTCATAGCTCTGATCTGCCTCTGGAGACATATGTATATTATCCACATTATGTATATTAAGCGCATATATAAGTGGTTTTGCGAACCGTTCTTTGAATGGAACAATAGACTACAGGGATCTCTCTTTTTATCATACTATCACACATATAGTGGTGTCTATAAATAATTAGGCCGATCTTATGACCTCAAGTTCGCTAAACGTTTCAACTAGAAAAATACAATGTCACCAATTCAATTAACATTGAGTATCATACATAGTTTTCATAGATAGTTTACAATATTCAGGGTTTCCAGGGGTCTAACTCGCTCAGATTTTGCATTTATTAATAATGGATCGTGTTCTTTACACACTGCATCCAAGATATTTTAAAGAATCGTCCTTATATTAAAAAAAAAAGGTACATATTGAATGTTTTAAGTAGATACTCTATTCCATAATATACTACTGTATCTTATAGCTCTCAAAGAGACTTTGTTTCCTAACTTTGTTTCATCCGAGTAGTTTATTTTTATTAATTACAGCTTTATACCTAAACACGTATAATATATGTGTAAGATATATATATATATATATATTATGTGTAAAATCGTTATTCTATAACCTATAGGGACTAAGTTGACTGCTAAATGGAAAACTAAATGCTGCTGTAGAAGTCATAGGATAAACAAAAATATTATTAGAAATGACCATCAGTCTTTTGCTCAAAATGTAGACCCAATATCTTGTACAAAGCTGGATGGATATGGGTCTCTTTTACAGTATATATATTCAATAGCATTGTGCTCTTTTGAATACATTTATTAAAAACATTCGGATAACTTTATATTAGGCAATATCTTGCTAAAAAGAAACTAATACTGGGTACTATTGGAAGCGATTATTTTGTAGGATTTGTCCCATTAGAATTTTGTTAAAATAGTTGAGCTGTTAACTTATTTAACATATCTTAAGTCGCACTCGAGAAACAGTAAAGTTTTCTTGGTTCTACCTTTTTAAATTAACCAAATGTTCTGCAACTCTAACATTTGTTTGTGTCCAGGCAACTTATCTGCTCGTTTTTAAGGAATTAGCCTTATACGATTTCTGAAACGTATTAAGAAGACACCCAATATTTGGTCGCAGTTTGTACTGATAAATACACTCATGTTGGAAACTAAAACTCCAATGAACAGAGCACCTGGATCAACCACAATATTCGACTTCACCAAAGCAGCTGATCCTGCTGTTGTACTCCCAATTTAAACTTATGGCTCTACTAAAACTTTGTCAATTTCTAAGATATGTAATTGAATAAAACTTGGTAACAACCTATTAATCAAAACTACAGGATTACCTCGCAACATTTTTCGTACTATATATAGTATACTATGGAATACATGTACTCTAGAATACGTGAAATTCGAAATAAACCCAGGCATTCATATTAATACTGATGTATGTATAATTAGTATATGCATAATTAGTAGTCAACTGTTGATTAAACAAAGTTTAGCTGATAATACCACAATATTTTATGTATTGAAGCCTAGTTCATAAACATATTTCGTGTGTTCCCAAAGACATACAAATGATGTTTATTAACACACTTTTTTTAAACCGAATTCATGTATTTCCACGTCCATTATTTTTAACTATTTTGTCTGCAATTTCATGAATTTTATTTCACTTTTGCTACGCGTTGCAAGCTAATTTAAGTAGAGTTCAGATTTTGGCGCCAGCCCATTTCATGTATTGCATGGTAAATATTCGTGTATTTCACGAATACATGAAGTGGTTTTTATGAACACACTTTATTTGCGCAATTTATGTATTTAATCGATGAATTCGAGAGGCCGAATAAACGCAGTTTAAATACTGACATTGGCAAACAAAAAAAAACGATAGTTGTAGGACTTTCCAAACTCAGTTAACAGTTTTTAAAAGTTAATTCAAAAGCTAAAAATGTACCCTCTGCCAGTTGTTTTGCCTTCAGTCAATGTGGACAACCTGTTAATATGGCCAAACCTGAAATGTTTCCTCAATATCCGGCTTATTAACCGGAAGCTAAATTATAACAGAGCTAACGTGTTCTTCTTTAAGTGGTTTAACCAAGCTTGCAGGTTACTAACAGCTTAACTAACCGATAAATATGGAAGGAAATATGTCTTGTGGCCTTTGGCGACCTGTTGCACATATTATTGGAAGTATTCTCTGGTTAATTTCTTCAATGGTTTATGTAAGGGTTAACTTTTAACAAGAAGTTAGCTAGCAGATTGCATCCCTAGTTATCTGTCCAAGAAGTATATTAATTAATCACTGAGACACCACCCCAAAGATCCCTAGAAACTGACACTGACTGACTGACTAGAATGGATGCATCGAAAATGGGGTTTCCCCAGCCGAAAGTAATTGATCCCGTGAACCAACTGCACCATTCCAAGGGCCAAGAACACGGCTAAGTTTCCCCATTTCCGGCTGCCATTTTGCACGGGCCGCCGCCCCCATGGCCATGGAGTAGTGGTTAACCGGCAAGTGAAACTTTCGCCATCTGCATCTGCATCCGCATCCGCTTCATTTTTTTCATTTCAACTTGCAGCTGGACACGGTAACACGTGGACACGTGGCGGATTGTTTGACCTTGTTTGCTTATGAAACAGCCGCCAGGAAGAGTTCGGCAGAGATGCCTTGTGCCTCCGCACAAAAGCCACACCACCCCGCAAGGTCAATTGCATTAGACGGCGCCCGTGGGGTGGCACTGGGAATGGAATGGAGGTGGCCTTCGCTTCGGATGGGATGGAATGCGGCAATTTCGGNNTCGGGGGGGGAGGGAGCTGCTTACTTAGCATAAATACAACACCAGGCCGGGGCCGAAAAGGTATATCGGCGGAGATTGTGTGTGATTCAATTAGTGCGTTTTCTACATAGTTTACATTTTGTTAACGAGCTAAGCGCGCCAATTAAGCGCCCAACAGCGCCCAGATCCCGGCCGGAGACGAGAACGAGACTCCAGGTCTGCCAGGAGTGCCTGGCGTGCCAGGAGTGTCGCCTGCTGGCTGCTGTCCCTATTTTGACCTTTGGCCGTAATTTGCCGCCTTTTGGCATTGGCACGCGTCAGGTAAGTGACATCCTCCTCGGCCAGGAGCAGCAGCCAGGAACCCAGGCAACCTCGCTGCCTCGATTAATGTGCCAGAAATTTGCATAAATTATCCCATATTGCATATTCATGCGACCAACATCGCCATCGTCATCGCCATCGCCATGGCCGGCGACGTGACCCAAGAGTCTGTCCAAGTCCACACAAAACTTTTCACCTTTTTGCGTTCGCTCGACGCGACAATGCCGGCGCGGCGGCGGCGTCTTGTGGCCGCAGCGCGGTCTGCTGCTAATATTGCCGTCCTGTCCTTGTAATTATGCAGCATTTTGGGGTCAAAGGTCGGCGCTTGGGCGGGGTCAGGGGCCCGGCTAAACGTTTCACGCATATTAAGCAGATTTTGTTGCCCGCCTTTTGGCCGCCAACGGATCGCTCTAAAGATACCAGTTTCCCTAGCTCCAATATTTCGAAATTTGCAACAGAAAAGCAAAAACTCTTTTAGTTAGTGCTTCCAGAGATCAAACTATCTTTCAACTTACTTTGGATTTGTATAATTTCCTTAGTTTTATGAGGTTAATTAGGCTGATGTTCGGGTGTGTCTTGTGAGCGAAACTATAGCAAGTATATTGCGCCCGAGCAGGATTTTGTTTTTCTTAAATAGCTTAACTATAGCTGTAACTATATTTTGCTATATTTACAAGCTCCTATAATACAGATACAGGTGCAGAACCTGTCCTGTTTGAACTAGACTTTTGTGCTTCGAATTTCAAAGAAAAAACTATAGGAAAGAGAGAGAGCAACCTTACTCGGATACCTGATATTACCAGCGAGGCTTTAAAAATGTATCTAGTGGGTTGGGCTGTGGATATTTTTTATCTTAGAAAGAGCGTTACATCAAACAGGCTCGAATGACTACGATGAGTTATTTTTTTAATGACCATATGTGAGACATTTTTTCTGTTTCTGACGAAAATTGCATTCTCTTCGCTCTCACAAAGTCAACGCTGTTAAGAGCGTTTTAAATCTAAAAACATAATGTGCTTGCATTTGTGCGTACAAATGAAGAATGCGTGAGAAAGCGTCTACGCCTGCAAGAGAGCGGCTGGCTCTAGAGCGCGCTCTCTCTGGCTTTTGAAACAAAATTTCAAGCTCTAGAGACCATATATTAGAAATTTTTCTGTTTCTCACGAAAATTGCGTTCTCTCCGCTCTGACAAAGTTGAGAGCCTTAAAGTCTTTAAACAAAATGTGCTTGTATTTGTGCGTACAATTGAAGAATGCGTCAAAGCCTGCAAGTGAGCGTCTGGTTTTAGAGCGCGCTCTCTCTGGCTTTTGAAACCAAATTTCAAGCTCTAGAGCCAACCAAAAAAAAAAACGGCGCGTGCAAAAAACAAATCGTGTGGCGTGCGTTATCTTAGTAATTCTAACTTCTTTGGTTATATTTCGATCATAAAACTCCCAAGGTTTAATGCACTTCTTCTCTCCTGTTCGGCAATGAAGCAAGACTTGAGGTATATAGTTTCTAGTAGATCCTTTGACCCAGCAAATGCTCTGTACATTTTGACGGATTAATTTGTGGATAGAAGCAATGCCTCGCATTGGATAGGGAATGTAAATGAATTGGGAGAAGAATACCGAAAGAAGTTACTTGGGTAATCAGAACCTTAATTAGCAGACTGCGTAAAGCAAAAAGTAATATGTCCATATTTTCAGTTCCCAGAAAACTAGGAAAGTATTCAAAAGAATGCCCGAAGAAAACATGACAACAGGAAATATTTTTAATATTTTGGTTTTCAAATGCAACAAAATCAAGTTATATATAAAGGCCCTTGTACTTTAATCCCATTTATATTTGAAAAAACTTAGCATTAACTTTAACTCTTTGGATTAAATACTTTGCTAAATTCGAGTTAAACATTCCCCTGAATAATTGCCATTGCCAGTGTCCTCTTTTTTGTAAAAAGATCATGTCCTAATCCATGCTATCCTTGCAGCGGAAGGTGCCTTCAAGAAGCTCAAGCCGGAACCCAACAGCGGCCTCTCGACGGTTTCCGCCGGCATCACATCGCCCGGAAGTGGATTATCAACGCTGAGTCAGCACGCCGGCCACACCCCAACCACAGCATCCTGCCCGACGCCAGCCAGGCGGAGACATCGAACCACATTCACACAGGTCAGTTCTTGGTTCCCAGAGCCAGCGCCTGCCAGCTCCTGCCTGACCTATCAGGTTGCCAGCTCCTCTCAGCATTCGGTGTCCGTGCCCCGCCAGTCGCCCAAAAAGGGGGGGAAAATTTTAATTAGATTTCGTGAAGGTTACTCGTAATTAAAACTTTGATGCCACAAGAGCATCGGAGTACCAACAACAAAGGAGAAGTCTCCTCTACGCACACGTAGGCGTTGCTTCTCCATTGGAGAGCTGGGCTCCATCGGGAATGAAGGGGCACAAAAAAAACACAGCCTAGGAGGGATTATCGATTATGGCCAGAAATAGATTTTCTTATATATATATTCTTCCAATATGGAAATACATCGATTGACATTGCGGAAAAAGGAGAGCCTAGTAGCTGTTGTATTTCTAAGAATATTGAATAGATAGTTTCCGCAAACGACATTGAGATAGGTTTTGCTGGGAAAAATATAAACAGACTCTTGCATATCGGTTCAGATGAATACTTAAAGAAACTTGTGATTTTAAAGGCTTTGATTTGGGATTGTCTTTGATTTATTTTAATACAAACCTATCTAAGTCTTTAATTAATTACTTCGAGAAGACTTTGGACTTCTTTCTGCACGCAGACAAAGCACTAATGATTTTAAAAGATCATTTTCCATGCTTTGCTAATTTAAAACTGAAAGTTTAAGAAAATCGCATTTCAAGTATAAAAAACTAATTGTTTTTGCCCCTTTCAAGGCTTATTAAAAAAATTAAGTAGCTCAAAGGAATTATTACTAATAACTTCTTAGCCTTATATAAAACTTTGATCTTTATACTTCAATATTCGAAAAGATACTATGAGGTACCTTAAGTTCATTGGTTAAAATACATTTTACTAATTTTCTTTTGCCACATGTGTTTCCTA
Organism: Drosophila baimaii; assembly: GCA_018874675.1. Taxonomy (NCBI): domain Eukaryota; kingdom Metazoa; phylum Arthropoda; class Insecta; order Diptera; family Drosophilidae; genus Drosophila; species Drosophila baimaii. The sequence goes on along the minus strand of JAEIIU010049678.1, from coordinate 6,557 downwards.
TGCTGTAACCCTTATATTATTATATAAAACAAGTAAGAAAAGCTAACTTCGGGCGGAGCCGAAGTTTATATACCCTAGCAGATAATACCCTCTGCAAGGGTATCAAAATCTGGTTAGACACTGAACTTAGGTTAGGAACATTGATGTTATTTCCAGCTTAAGGGAAGTAATTTTGGTAAAGTTGATTATTTTAAGGATAAATGTAAGGCTCGCTTGCATTATTTTCCTAAAATGGGAAATGTTTATTTTGTTTTGTGTGCGTATATTTTATTTTTAAAACGAAGTTCCCAATTTAAACCCCCAGCGATTCTCGCCAGGTTATACAGAAAAACTAGGCTACAATATAGCAAAAATATGTGACAAATACAGCTTCTATAAAGCATTTAAAACTAGTAAACCAGAGGCCGCACTTTAATTATTGTTCATGTGCAACAATGTGCCTTGGAGAGAGAATATTAATTGGGTAAGACTATAAAAACTCCTGAAAACTTCTCAATAATAATACAGAAATCATCATAGTACCTTTATTTTGAGAAGATTTTTACTCTTTTCGAGTACAATATTTTGTACTATCTTTTGAGGAAAAAAGTTGTCAAATTGAACTTTTTTTCCTAAAATATAGTTCTTTATTCTTTCCACCGATTTTATAGAAAAATCAGATTTTAATTTGATACAAATTTCATATCTCTGCTACGTAAAATTAGGGTTTTATTACGCCTTAAAAAGTCACAAAAAAAGGATATATCAGATACTTTGCAAACGAAAAGATCTTTCAGAACCACTAACGTTTAGTATCCGGGAATTTGTTGACCTTTGATATTGAATTAAAGTGTATTTAAAGTGAAAACAAAATCGACTCACAAAAAAAAATGAGTGTATAAAATAAAGTAAATCCAAAGAGAAGCTAAGTTGTTTGACTAAAATCTTGAATAACATAAAAACTTAAGTCGAAGACAAATATTATAAGCAACCAATTGATAGATTTAATGATAGATAAAATGCAAATTAAAGCCTTGTTTCAGCTAGAATATCCGACTGCAAATAAAAAGGAAATGTCTATCTTTCTTTCCGTTGGGGAAATCCATGAAAAAAAAAAAACGCAATGGATGCAGAAAAGAAAAGAACGAACGGGAAGAGGGCGCCACACAACAAATTAGCCTAATTAAAATCCGCTTAATTTCAGGAACAATTAGCGGAACTGGAAGCTGCATTCGCCAAATCGCATTATCCGGATATTTACTGTCGCGAGGAGCTGGCGCGCACAACAAAGCTGAACGAGGCGCGGATCCAAGTGAGTAGTAGTAATGCCATAACATTATCCCTGACAGCGCCAAAAAAGTGAGCGCCCAAACCTGAATCCTGAATCCTTACCGGAAGAGCCAGAGCCAATTAGCGCGATTTCAACACAGTTGTTCGCCGCTGGCATAAGAGTCATAATCTGAACAGAAATCCGAATTAGATCACCCCCAAATCGATAATACAGTCCAACCATTCACATATACATATGTATGCATATATTCCGATATATCCCGCTGATGCCCGGTCGATCTTGGTTAGCGATTAGCGTGCGATTATTCCGGCCGACTGGCTCGCTGCTGGTGTTGCCCTCAAGTGCTCCGCCTGGCCGCCCCTGCTTTCAAGTGCGCCGCGGTAATAATTAATTTATAGTTTTATCACGACTGCCAGACAAGTGAGTGCGTCGCTGCAGGACGCGCAGAGCTCGCAGGACTCGCAGGACACGCAGGGTGGGTTCAGGCCTCACTTGTTCGCCTCAAGTTGAGTACGCCGAGGCCTGCGGTGTCGAGTTACCCGCCGAAATGGCCCGGGGATTACGGAGATTACCAGGAGGATACGGGGCTAAAGCAAATGCTTTATTTCGGGACATTTGAAAAAGGGGAAAGTGTTTTCAGCAAGTGCCTTCCTTTGAAGTGACTTGGCTGCTGGCAATTGGGGAATTCTTTATCGATATCAAACATGAATTGGCCCGATGACTGATATGCCTGTAGATAGGGTGTTATCTCTTTTTTTGTGGAAAATCTATGAAATGTGCATTTTTGAAACAGCGACTTAAATGTTTCTTTTGTGTATCTACATACAGTAAAATATGGCTTTAAGCTGACTAGAATTATAAACTATTTTCTTCGGAGAAACCCAAGTGCAAAATATCAACGCCATAGAAACAGAAAAAATATTGCTTTAAGCTGACTTACAGGAACTCTTCAATCTTTCCTCTGAGAAAATCCTACGTCTAGAGGAGGTACATATATCAAAAGGGAAAATCCGCAATGAATTAATTGCTAACAAATAAGAAAATCTAACTTCGGGCGGAGCTAAAGTTGCCATACCCATAATTTGTAACTTATTAAACAAGATTTCGATACTAAGAGCATAAATAACACGAAACACCCTGCTTCGCATAAATGTTTATATGGTAGCAAACAGATATAGTTGGCTGATTTTAATGAAAATTTTAACAAAGGGTTCTAATCATTTAAAAATAGAATGTTTAATGTAAAATGTATGTTTAATGTAAAATACATATGTAAAATATGAATTCAGACCGATCTTTCCTATGGCAGCTATGTGATATATTGGTCCGATTTCAATTAAATTTCTGCTGTATTTATAATATTGTGCCACAAATTAGGTTTTATTAAAATACCTTGAAAAATATCGAAAACATGCCGATTTTTCCCGATCGTTTCTATGGCAGCTATAGGATATAGTAGTCAGATTCCAGCCGCTCCGGCACATATAATGTTTGTCAAAGATATAAGACTATCCTGAAAGTTTCAGCCAGATAGCTCAGACTAGTTTGCTTATAAACCGACACACAGACGGACATGACAAGATCAGCTCAGCTGGTGATGCTGATCAAGAATATAAATACTTTATGGGGTCGCAGATAACTGCTTCACTGCGTTGCAAATATCATGGAAAAATGATCATTTCCTCTTCAAGGGGAATTAATTCTAATATTTGAATTTGAATTTCGTTATAACATCAATATTATCGATAATATCAAATAAATATCCGAATATATCATTGAATTTATTTATCAGTTTAATCGACTATATTTAAAACTTATTTAAATCTGCTTCTCTTAGTAGGTCTTTATATTTTGTTCCCAGTAAGATAGGTTTAACCGAGGATTAGGCTCTTGTTTCTCACAGTTCGATATATAAAACCAAATATTGACATTAAAATATCGATTTATATATCGGTCTTTGCATCAAATACCACTTTAATATATAGATAAATCCATATTTACTACAAAACCCTTCCCTTGCCTGTAATCTGATCAATCGGGATCCCTCCATCCCAAGCACCAACAACGAATTATTACCAAATAATAAACTCGCCAGATATCTATATATAAATATCGTGCAATCATAATCCTCCTGCCTCCCCTCCCCTGAACAACTGTTCGCGATAAGGTTACACACTGCGAGGGCTATTAGCGCAGCATAAACCATATTTTTCAGCAAATGTTCAAATATTTACACTCCAGTGCAACCCCCCTTCCGCGGCAGCCGCCGCATCCCCTGTAATCCGACGTCGCTCACAACTTGACTCCGGCACTCGGAGCAGCGACTTCATGTCGCTGTTGACAAATTTGTCGTGTATACATTTGGCTGGAAAATTGACGCTTCAGCAGGACGAAGAAGACGGGAGGGAGGAGGAGGAGGAGGAGGTGTGGGGGAGTGGTCGGAGGCGGGTGATGGACTGGGCGTTACTGGGCACATCTGCTTGGAAAATCCATCAGCGAAAAATGTGTCTCAAGTGCAAATTTGGCAGGCACGACGAGGGGAGGGAGTGGGCGACATTAGCACTCGCTTGTCCCGGTCATTGTGTGTGTTGGTGTGTGTGGGTGTGTGTGTGTGTGTGGCATCCTGCCGCCATAATTGTCCTGTTCCCAATAGCTTTAGCTCTAGACTTGGGCAGTGAGAGTGAACGGTGTTGTTCCCAAGCTAGTTTACAAGCCAAAACAAACAAAAAGCAAAAGGCAGAGGCAGAATCGGTGTGAATTATAAGCTAAAAAAATACAGAGGAAATACCATATGTAGCCAACTTTGAGCTCGGGTTTAGTAAGCTCATAGTTCGGAGTAAAAATCTTGATTTTTATCTTCTTTCAATATAATTTCCCATCAATATTCAACTTAAGTTAATGTATCTTTTTAGGTTTCTTGTGAAAAATATAATATATCTTTGCTTGTTAAGTTCTCTCTGTGGTTTATTTAAACCCTCTAACTTAGGTTTCGGATTTACAGACTTTAAGCTAAGTTCTTTAGATCACTAGAATTGTATAAACTTGTATCCTAAGTTTTGATGTTAGAACCAAGTTGATTCACTACATTTAATCGTTTTTTGCTTTTTATACCCCTGCAGGGTAGTGTAATTTAAGCCAGAAGCTTGCAAGTCCATAAAGAAGTCAAAACTGACCTTATATAGTATATCTATATTCTTGATCATCAGCAAGAGGGACTGTCTGTCCCCCCGTCTGGCCGTTTTTACGCAAACTATTCTCTTAGATTTCTGGGAAAATCGGCATATTTTCGCTATTTTTCAAGATATTCAAATAAAATTTCATTTGTGCACCTATAATATGATTATAACCACACCCTAAAAATTTAATTAAAATCGGACCAATATATCATATAGCTGCCATAGTAAAAGATCGGTCTAAATTTATATTTTATATATTTACTTTACATTTTACATACATTTTACATTATACATGCTCTTTTTAAATGATAGCACTTTGTTAAAATTTTCATTAAAATCGGCTAACTATATCTGATAGCTACCATATAAACATATATGCGAAACAGGGTGTTTCGTGTAATTTATGCTCTTTGTATCGACATCTTGTTTAATAAATTATCTGCAAGGGTATATCAACTTTGGCTCCGTCCGAAGTTAAGCTTTTATTACTTGTTCCTTTTTTTTTCATTTTATCAAAATCGGAATACTATAGTATCGGAATTACCATAGAAACAATCAGTCAATTTATATGAGAAGCAACGAACTGTTTTTACACATCACGTAAAGTTTTCAGGATCGATTTCCAATTCGATTTTATGGATACTACTCCAAACTACAAGGGTATACAAACTTTGGCTTCCCAAAGTTTGTTTATCTTTTTGTTATTATCTCAATTTCAATTATTTGGTAAAATTTGTTTGCTTTTCTTAGAATCTTCGTGGTAAATGTAAACTGTCAACAAGATTTCATAAACAGCTTTCCTTAAGTTTATTTTCATGCTGACACATTTCTGCTAGACGTGCACTTAAATTATTTATTTATTTATTTATTAAAGATGAAAGCACTTAAATATATATGAATATTGATAGCAAGAAGATAAAATAATAATAATTTATGGGAAATTCATAAAATAAAACCACAAGGCGTATGCGTGATATGTGTTAGCCACTAATGTTTTCATATTTAGATCGTTAGCAGAGCATTTCGATTTAGCATTATATTGTTATATTATATTATATTATATTACCCATATAATATAACAATGGGCACATATTTTTATGAAATACTTTTGATTAAAAAATCTATATATTATAAATTATACATTTAAGCCCCAAAAATGTAAGCATATCAATGACTTAGCTTCTGAAAAAAAGCGTTGGTTATATTTTAGCCCAAGAATGCGGGAGAAAAATATCAGGAAAATACTTAAGGCTTATTCAATAATATACAATTGGCTATATTATTGAAGAATCCACACATATTAATAGGACAGCTTAAAACCTTTAGCTTAAAAAATGAATTTAATACGATTTTTCTACAAAAAAAACCCCTAGCACCTTGCTTTATAACTGGATAAACAATTAGTTTACTGCGAAAAAAAAAAGAGTAAACTAAATTATAAGAAAGGGGAGAACCCTTATCGAAGTAATTCGCTGATTTGCAGAATTACTCTGGAAAGGGAAGACGCCTAAACAAAGCTGGGGAAACCGAAGTTTATTGATTGTTTATGGTGGATTCTTGATTACAAAATTTTTCAGAGAAGAAACGCACTTGCTTCTGGGTCTGGGAATGTGGCCCGAAATATAAGTAAATATTATTATAATTAGGTGTCGCATTTCAGGGGCAACTTTTGGTGTGTCCCCCCTTGAGCGGTGTGGTACCTGTCGCTACCTCCCTCTCCCCCTCTCTCTCTATCTGTAACTCTCTGTCCAATTAGTGGCAGGTCGTCATTTGTAGGTCAACCACCTCCTTTCAATCTGTGTCTCCTGCCGCCGCATGGAGTTCATCTAACCCATTCAGGGGGGAACAAAGGCTCTCTCTCTCTCGTCTAAATGCAGGGAATTGAAAAAACCGAAAAGCGACCGAAAAAACAAAACGTTTGCAGCGGCTAAATTTGATTAAATGCTGAAAGTAAATTAAATTTGAATACGTTTAATTTTCATATTTCCGCCATGAACCCAGTGTGTGTGTGCGAGTGCGTGTGTGTGCGTGTCAGCCATGGTTATTTGTAGTTATAATTTGCTTTTATCTAATTAAAGTTTTTAGCCAGGCCTAAAAAGAGGCAAGGCCTT
>JAEIIU010049677.1:0-12136 GCA_018874675.1 Drosophila baimaii | reverse complement strand
TCGAAAAATCTTTTCTCATTCGTGAGTTATTAATTTATGCCAACAAAAGTGGTCGGCTGGACCATAGTGCGCTGGCCTGCTCATGCATATGAGCATATGTCGGAAATTGTAACGATTACATGCCGGACACACACAGGAAACGGCGTAGTCAACCCCAAAGCCTCCCTCCTTCCGCCACTGCCGCCGCCGCCGCCGCCCACCGATGATCGCCATTGATTGCTAGCGTCTCGGGTTGCGTAAAAAGTGTAGCATACATTACAGCGCACATTTGTTTCTCCCTCTCGCCGCCGCCGCCGCCTGCACTTTTCACAATAATTACCAAAGCCGAGGCGAGGCAGCTGCTTAATGGCCTTCAGATACAATGATTTAATACATTTTTAATTAAAATAAATACGACCAGCGGCGGCGGCAGCGTGGCAGGCTGTGCTGCGGCAGGAATCAATCGCTGGAGTGACTCCTGTAATTGAACCCAAAAGAAGTCATTAAAAGTTTCTTTGCCCGGGACTTTTGCAGTGGGACGACGACGACGTTGGGCGCGCGCAGCTCATTATAAATTTGTTGATGCTGCATATCTGGGATGGTGCTGCAGAATGGCCGGGGATAGTTGTTGCCTGGTTGGCAGGATGTGCTGCGCTCGCTTCCTTTCCAGCCATCGAAGCAGAAGCACAAGCAGAAGCTCAGCTCCGGCTCCGGCTACGGCTACGGCTCCTTGTCTATTTTGGCTTGTGCATATCAGCAGCTTTTTATGCTTACCGCAGCTGAGGGGGATTTTCGCCAGGAAGTGGGGGGTAATGTGGTGTTCCGTCCTCCCTCCCTGCTGCTCCTTCTGCTACTGCTGCTGCTGCCTCAACACATTTCATTTTCATCTTTGCTCCGTCGGCAGCCGCAGGGAACTTGTCTAAAAATCACGCATAATTTATTTACCATAAACAAGATGAGGAACAAGAAAAGCCGACGATGGCCGCCTGTCATCTGGAACAGGGATAAGAGACAGCAGCAGAGGGCGGCTGGCCGGAAGAGAGAGACAGAAACAAAGCCAGAAATAGAGACGGCAACAGCGAAGGAGACCGCCTGCTGTAAAAGTATGGCAAACAATTTTGGATGCCAGCCCAGAGACTGCAATAAAAACATCAAAAATGCAACAATGCAGGATGCGAAGGGCCAGGAGGACAGCAGGGAAGGGGAAAGGCTACGAAAAGAAAGGCAGGCGGAAAAGCAAGGACGAGCAATCAGCTAAAAAACACAAAAAACAAACTAAACTCGATTGAAGCTGCAGTGCAATAAAAATCGTTTTATCTTCATTAAGTCGAGCAAGATATCATTGCGAAAAAACAACACACACACACTCACTCACTCTTACACTCACACACACAGAGAGAAGGCAAACAAGGCAAGGAAGGTATCCTCCTGCGCAGGAGCCCAATCCTGCCCAGCAACTACCGCATTGAATAATAAATGCAACGAAAATAAAAATAAGAGCGCTCCGGCGAAGAGGAGAAGGCGAGTCTCCGGCGTGGGCGCCTGGGCGTGGGCGATACGAGTACACGACGCAGGGATAAATGGTGGAATCATGTACACGTATACATCTACGCCCCCGTCAAGGATAAAGGATAACGGCAGAGCGTCAGGTGAAGACGCGAGGGGAGGGGCAGGGCCTGAAAGTGGATACCACACATGCATTGTTGTCACAGAGCTTGGTCTGTGTGCGAGTCTGTGTGTGTGTGTGTGTCTGTGTGTGGCGGTCCTTGAAGGATTCCCTCCACCCCCCGCATCCTTTGGCTCAAATACAAACGAACCGTGGCGAAATTATTGCAGCGAGCTCTGAAGCGTAAAGCCCAGGCTCTTAAATGGGAATCCACTCACTGGTCACAGCGGCAACTTCCGGGCCAAATTACATTTCGTCGGGCTTTAATGATCATGGAAAATGGCCCCTCCAACGAGGGGGGGCGGGTCCTGTTTCCCCTCTTCCGAAAGGTCAAATGGTCATAATTGTGTGTAATTGAAAATGTGTCTCCGCCAGAAGGTTCATTAATTACTAGAAATAAAGGGTATTAAGGGGAGAGACACCTTGTTTTGTGTGAAAAGTTATTTAATTAATACAAATTGCTTGAATTAAATGTTATCTTTATTATTATTGTTAAAATGTATAAATAAAACCACAAAAACAGACAAGAAATTTTATTATTTCTAAATCAGTTTAATGACTGAAACTAAAAATGGAGCTCTTTACCCTTTTACCTCTTCATTTTATAGATTTCCTTTATTTATTTATTTGTTTTAACCATTTTAACAAAGTTGTTATAGTAATTAAACCATTTAGTTGCTTTTCCAAATGATTATTTTAGAGCGTTTTTTTTCCTTTGTTAGTTTGCATGAATTTTTCATGGTTTTAGAATGAAAATTTATTAAATCAAGAGGGGGGAATCGAATGAAAATAGTTGCAATCTAAATCTCTCTATTATTTATTTAGTGTTCAACTGATTTATGGCCTTGGTTATCTTTTCTAATCAAAAGGTCGTAAATTATTTGGCATTTAGGAATTAGTTTTTTGTACATATTTAAGCTTTTAGCTTGAAGTTAAGTTTAGGTAATAGACTATTTGCATTCCAGCTAAATATCCTCTAAAAATCCTTACTTTTCCCCCTATTTTTTCGCTAGCAACCTCTTATTTCTGGCATAATTATTCATTATTCAGTTTGAATCGAAACCGATTTCCAGTTAGCATTCTGCCTGGCAGCCTTTTAATATTCCTCGCAGGCATTCGCAGGTTTCCGCCTGATGACGTCGACGATGAGGATATGGATTGCTCATGGGTAGAGGGAGAGAGGGTGTGGGTACCGAGGATGGTAGAGGGTAGAGGCTCCCACCCACGGCATTGTTCTATGCAAAAACTGGGAGGAGGTGGGCAGGAAGGGACCTGGTAAATTGTGAAGTGGTTACAATGCATTTTTATGTGCAGGAGAGCGTTCGCTAAAAATTTATTGAAAACGAGCTGGAATATTTGCATGAACGAAGATGAACAGGGCGAGGAGATGCTGCCCCAGATGCAGCTGCAGCTGCTGCAGGTGTGCAGCCAATGAAAAATCCCACCCTTAACCTTTTCTTTTTCCCATTTTACTTGCATATTGACCTGACTCTCTCTCACTCAGTCTCTGTCTCTCTGTTTTATCCTTGCAGGCGAAACGGATACAGAGCAATGAGCTGGCCGCCATCAAGGTCATCAAGCTGGAACCCTCCGACGACATACAGATCATCCAGCAGGAGATCATCATGATGCGGGACTGCCGCCACCCGAACATCATTGCCTACTACGGATCGTACCTGCGAAGGGACAAGCTATGGATCTGCATGGAGTTCTGTGGCGGTGGCAGCCTGCAGGATATATACCAGGTCACAGGACCCCTCACCGAAGTCCAGATCGCGTACATGTGCCGGGAGACGCTCAAGGGACTGGAGTATCTGCACTCCATGGGCAAGATGCACAGGGACATCAAGGGTGCGAATATCCTGTTGACGGAGTACGGCGATGTCAAGCTGGCGGATTTCGGGGTCTCGGCCCAGATTACGGCCACAATTAATAAAAGGAAGAGCTTCATAGGTGAGTAAAAGTTGAATTAAATTTGAGAGAGGAAGTTTAAGGGAAGGGAAAGACATTCCTGGTGCGTTTCCCCCCCCCCAAAAACGAATTATCTGTCTCGCAAAATAAATTCAAAGACTCATCGCCACTAGCGGGTGACTGGCCCCTCGTGGATTTATGCAGATTGAACAGATCGATCGATTTTCACAGCCAGGACAGCCTGTCCCCCTGGAAACTGCTGACTCGGCATTCATTTTGCCGGCGAAATTGTTTTGCATCAAGGACACTCGCTCGCCCACGAAGTCACAGTCAGAGTTCGAGTGGGCCATGGGCAGGAGGTAGCTGGGGGAAGCTGGGGCTGACTGCTGTCACACAAAGTGTTTATCATTATGAGATCCTGTTTTTGTGTGCACAAAGGCAAAGTATCAGGGCAGAAAAACGAGTGCCGAGTGTCCTGACAGGAGCAACAATTGCGTTTAACGCTGCTAAACAGCTGTCAGAAATGACAGAGCACAAATAACACACAAATAATACACAGAAATAACACGCACTGAGGGGGAGTGGTACGAGGGGCAGGGAAAATCAAGTATACGTCCGAGTGGCTCCTCCTTGAAGTGGTGCTTCCTCTGCTTCCCTGAATGGAGTCTCCAATTGAATGCAATTCAATTAGGAGTAGCATTATAATGCTTTCCCAGATACAATCAAACTGCTATGGCCGCTCCAGAGGGAACAATTCAATTTGCGGAATATTTCAAATGCAGGCTGGAGCCGAGGAGGACCTCTAACTGGACAAAAGTATCCAAAACCAGCAGGTGGTCAGCAGGCAGTCTGGCCGCTCTTTGTTTGCCATCCAGCTGGGAGGGAGTATTTCCCCTCTCCCCACCCAGTTCTTTGTTGTCCTTCGAAACTGTGAAGCACAAAAGCAAATAATTTTTGAAAAATGTCCCAATTCGAGGAGTCGTCGTCGTCGTCGTCGTCTCAGTTTGTTGGCTACTTCTTTTGTGGACAGAACCAGGCTTCCTGCTCCCTGCTCCCTGCTTCTTTACTTGCTTCTGCTCCTTCTGCTCCTTCCACTTCAGCTGCTTATTTTTTGGCCACTAATAGATTTCAGCTTTTCGTAATTTTTCTCAGGCTTTGCCGCCGCTGCAGTGAGCAGCACTAAGCGGCTTTTGCAATCTCAGCAAAGGAATTTCTTAACTCCAAGAGAGAGGGAAAACACTTGAGGAAAAATATGAGCACAATTTGGGATTTTTATAACCAGTTTTAAGGCTTCTAAGACTGTATTATGTTTTCTTAAAGACTTGCCTGATTCCTGTTTTATTTAATTTTTTCTCCTGTGTTTTTCCTGCTTTAAACTTTTCTGCTTTAAGCTGACTGCGGGGCAACGTGTGGTATACGCAATTTAAATGTAAATAGCAACTTATCAGTCACAGGCCATGTGCTGCAAAAAAGCAGAAGCAGCAGCAGCAGCAGCAGAGGGGAGAGGGTTGCGTCATGACAACTTGCAATCTAGCGACGAGCAGACGAAGCGACGATGATTTGCATGAGCCAACAGTATCTCCTTTTTTTTCGCAGGATACTCTCAGCCGCTTCAAGTTTTTGCAAAATGAGATTTTGCGGTTACGCAGGCCATCAGTTAAGCCCCCACTGTCCCCTGTCCATGGCTCACAATTAATTATTTCAAATGCCTGACTCTCTCGGTACTTAATTAAAATTCTCGCAACCCTTCATCGAGCGCCTTTGACACTCGCCAGCTAATTAAGTTATGACAGCTGCCGCCTCAGCCTTCATTCTCTAAAATAAAAGCCGAAGCTGGCTTAGAGAGAGAGCAAGTGTCCTGTCGCTAATAAAACCTAAGCCCAGTCAGAGTTCATGACATTTTGAGTGAGCCAGGCAGAGGGAGAGAGTGATAGAGAGAGAGGCACATAAAAACTGGCATCTGATTTGATTTCATTTACGCCAAATTGGATTTATCCTATTCCTGCTCGAGCAGTTTAATTTTTAATGCCTTCTTTTGTCCTTTGAAGAGTCAGCGAGAGTCGCGAGAGTCGCAAGAGTCCTGTCGTAAAAGCGAAAAGCTGCCATAAAGCAAGCTTGCAGAGCGCTAATTTGATTTCAGATTTATTTGAATGGACAAGTCCCGGTTAGTGTGTGTATGGTGTGCTCTCTGTGTGTGTGTGTGATTAATGTGCTGCAATTTGTGCAGCACAAAATGGTGAAAATATATATATATATATATGTGTATAGTTGAGAGTGGAGTGGGGCGTGGCTATGGCAAGTTTAACGACCTTGAGGTCGCCGCTTTTCCCCTTTGTTTTCTCCACTTCTTTGTTGCCACTTTTGGCTGCATTTTCATGACGTTTTCGAGCTGAGCGAGCATCTTTTGTGGCATGTCAATGTGGTGTTGTTGCTACGGGGGAAACGGAGGATTGAGGGGATTGAGGAGGTTGTCTGGGATCCAGATCCTGTCGCACACTATCTCCTCCCGTTCCCTGTTTTGTGTGTGTGAAGCTGTCAAACAATGTGACGTCCGCTTACTGTTATCATTCTGTGGGAGAGGGTGCCAGAGCTCCACTTCAGCTCCCTGCCATTCTGACATTCTGCCATTCAGCCATTGTGGCTGTGTTGCGACTGCTGTGACAAATGTGGTGATAAGTGTGTACACACACACACACCACCCTACCACCTAGAGTCTACCTCGTCCTCGCCAGGACTCTTGTCTGCATATGAGCACGAGGTCAAGCCCCGAATCGCTGGCACTTCATTCATACATGTGCAGCCATCAATTGCTGAGCTGCCATCGATTGTTACAAGGATGCCATCGATAGGGGAAAGCTCATTTAACGTTGGAAGCTGAAACAATACATGCTGTGAAAAAAGGCTACACGGGAGTCCTGAAGGTTCCTGGAATTTCTAGGGGATTCTAAAATATTTGTTAAGCAATAAAGTCTTAGAATCATAGATGTATTGAAGTGTCCAATCGCTTAAATCAGTTTAGAGATCTATAAAACATTTTAAAATATGCCTAAAAGTATGCAATTAAATGTTTTTACTGCAGAAAGAGATTCCATTCTTAACATTTAACATTTATTTGTTCACTAACGAAGCTATCAGAAGCAAAACCAGCTCCAAAACTTTTTCAGAAACTTCTATAATTAAAAGAATTACCTTTGCATAAAATCTGATTCGAAGAAAGGCCATAAGCAATACAATAGCCTACTTTTCGGCACTTTAAATGGAGATTTCAAACCACTTAAGACGTTTGTGATAAAGCCTTGTAGTCAAAATAAACACTTAACAGAATATTTCTGCAGAAAATCAGCTTAAAAAATTATATTTTTGCTCCTATCTAGATAAAGTAGAATACCCATTGCTTTTTAAAACCATTTGAATATCTTAAGCACCTTTAAAAGAGATTTTAAAACCCAGCACTTACTCCCCGATTTCACCAAGGGTACTATCTCTTTTTTTTTAACTGCATAAAGCCAAGGAAAAAGACAAAGCTCCACCAGCCCGAAGATGGAGCCCCAGGAACACAGACGCGCAGAGGCTTTGCAATGGCGACAGCCTGACGCTTTTATTATTCAATAAAAAGGTGCTTACGTTTGTGTTTAGTGTCATTAACAAGTCAATGGCAACACACGATGAGCGGGGAGGAGCTTCCAGCTCGCGGCCACACCCACCTTACACCACATTACGCCCCCTATTTTTCTCTTATTTCCCTTATTCAGCCGCAGTTATGCCATAAAGTTGAATACACACGCGTGTGTGGCGGGCGAGGGAGCGAACGAGGTCTGTCCTTAATGTCTCCCTGGTCGCGAGTTGACGGAAATGCGTCTTGGCCTCAAATAGAGTTGCAGCCTAAAAGCCAGCCAGCATTTGCCATTTAATTCTGGCCTTTCCGCCTGTCTCCTGTCGCCTTTCTCCTTTAATTTTTCCAACTCAACCTCGATTTGTTGCTTTCTTTTTTTTTTGTACAGCAGCAATTAACAAAATGATACTTGACTGGCTGTTGCTGCTGTTGCTCCTGTCACTTTGCGGATGAAAATTGCTTTCCTCTCTCTGTGTGTCGACTCGGTGTGTTCGTGTTTGTGTTTGTGTATCATCGGCATCATTGGTATCTCGGTGTTTGTGTTGCCCTTTAATTAAAATGCATGCGAAACTTCCAGGGGAATTCAGTCAACGCTGCTTCCCGAGTTCGATTCCGGCCATCGAAGGAGCTCAAACAAGAGCGGAAACAATGATGGCGGCCCCGGGGCCATACCGAAAACTGGCAAAGACTTTGGGCCACACATATATCAAAGAGCCAGCCAGCCAGCCAGCTTTCAAACCTGATTTTCCACCTTCGTTGTGGTTTAATTAAATTGAAAATACAATTAACTGCCACGACTTCTCTCTCAGAAGTCACAAGTGGGAGGAAAATTAATTTTCTCCAGGCGACAGCCATCCATCCAGCGAGCCAAGCGAAACTACTCCAGCAGATGCTGTTACTATGGCGTTCGTTAGCTGCTGCTGCTGCTGCTGTGCTGTTCGGCTTGCCTCGCTGCAACATGGCGTATGAGTAATGGACGCATTAGCCTCCACCCTCCTCGGGATCATAAAACGTGCGCCATACCGAAAATGAAGCGGCAAATGTGTCGCAAATGCTGCTGTTTTTTTTCACTCCAGCTCCAGGGGTGCGGGGGGGACTTTGATTACCTTTCTCTCTGCATAATTCAGCAATTTGTTTATTTTTGCACAATTGTCACATTTGGAGGCGTATAAAAAACGCTAATTAAATTAAAAACGGCCGGGTGAAATGAATAAATGACAGCCATATAATCGCCAGCAATGAAATTAAATGCTGCGTGAATGCTGCATAATTAGCAAAAAAGCGGACACTTTTTATTCTATGAATGCAATCTCTTGCTGTAATAGATTCTATATGTATTTTTTTTTTACCTCGTTTATCCCCAGGTACACCCTATTGGATGGCTCCTGAAGTGGCCGCCGTGGAGCGAAAGGGCGGCTACAATCAATTATGTGATATTTGGGCCTGTGGCATTACGGCAATCGGTGAGTTAAGGGGAAAGATTTGTTAAGAATAAGATGCGTAACGTCCATATGCAAGTCTTTTTTTAGCTAGCCATAAAAATCGCGCTCTCTCTGATCTCACAAAGTAGAGAGCGTAAAAGTATAAAAGAGCGGCTGGCTCTAGAGCGCGCTCTTTCTGGCTTTTGAAGCTTATTTTCAAGAGAACCTGAAGCCAGCTCTGGAGCATTGGTGTGTAAAAAAATACCAATGGCGTGCGACATCTTGTTATTACATTGTTCTTTGGTTTAGTCTACCTTAAGTTACCATAAACTCTACTAAAATTTAATTTATAATTCCCCAAAACAGAACTGGCAGAACTGCAGCCACCCATGTTCGATCTGCATCCGATGCGCGCCCTCTTCTTGATGTCAAAGAGCGGCTTCAAGCCGCCGACACTCAACAACAAGGACAAGTGGAGTCCCACCTTCCACAACTTTATCAAGACGGCGCTGACGAAGAACCCCAAGAAGCGACCCACCGCCGAGCGACTGCTGCAGCATCCCTTTGTCCAGTGCGAGATGTCCTTGCGGGTGGCCAAGGAGCTGCTGCAGAAGTACCAGAGCCCCAACCAGCAGTTCTACTACTATCTGGATGGCGACGAGGAGGTGAGTGCTGCTGCGCCTTGGCACCTTTTGCGTAATTTATTTACGCTTTTAGTTGCGGTGCGCCTTAAGCTCTCTCGCAAGGATTGGTCAAGGATTTACGGCGCCATTAGGCACACACTTTTGGGAGCCTTAAAGTTCCGGGCCAACTGCTGCCGCTGCCGCTGCCTCCTCTGCGACCTAATTAATTTCCACAACTAATGCAGCTGTCTAGACATTACTTAACGACAGCTGCAAATGCCAAATCAAATTGAAGTTTAATGATTCCGCCAGCAGGCACGCAGAGACAGCCATTTTAAAGGCATTTTCCAGGGAGTTATGAGCTGGTGGAGAGGCGTTGGTGGCGTCCTGTCAACTCATAAATCTTCAATTTGTTTGGATGTTTTACGAAACTTTATGGAGCCGCCGCCGCTGCCGCTGGCAAATAAGTTTCGCCCCAGCTTACTTGCTCTCTCTAGCCTTAGATATTCAAATTTTACTTAGCCAAGCAGTATTTTTTGTATATTTTTCAACTTGCAAGAAGCACGCATCATGCTCTAAAATCCCAATATGATTTTGATTTATGAGATTTTATCGCCGAGCGGAAACTTTGTCGCCGAATGAGTGACGATGGGTGGTGTTGGAGCAGCTTTTCCCACTCCTGTCAGCCTTCCGCCTTCCGCCTTTTAATGTATCCTGTTCCCTCTTATTTTCCCCCAGACGGTGGCCAGTGTGCCGCAGCGCATTCCCAGCAAGATGACGTCGCGCACCAATGGCGTGCCAGCGTTAAATCACACACTAAAAACAGGTGAGCTAGCAGGTTAAATGTGGCTTTAATTAAAAGTTAAGACGGCATTCCAAATATATGGCTAGTTTGGTTTAGTATTTATAAACCTTTTCTTGGTCAGTCTTAGATTTAAGTATTAGATCAAAGTTTTTATATCAAAATCCTCTTTTATAAGTTAAGGCTTTATTCTTTACTTTTTTATTTATTTTTTATTCATTTTCTTCGTCAACTTCTGTACATTTTTTTATTTTATCCGCCATGTTAGACTTCAGTTTTTATACCTAAACCTCTGATTCTATATATAGCTACCCTCTATAACCATTTCTTAACCCCTTCTTTGCTAATTTCTATTGATTTTTACATTTTCTCGTAGGTTATATAATATAGCCTTTATTTTGTACTATCTCTTAACCATTTCTTAGTCAGTTTCCATAGATTTTGACATATTCCTGTGCATTTTGCCAGGTTAGATTTAAGTTATTATACCTATCTTCCCATTTCCGGATACCCTGTATCTTTTAGCTTTCCCCTTGTTTTCTTTCCTTGAACCTAATCAAATTCTTCTCTATTTTCTCCACCCCCCCAGGCATGACGAACTCCACGTGGAGGAATGAGCGATCTTCTAGTCCCGAGACGTTACCCAGTGACATGTAAGTGGAGTCGCCTTGGCGCTCTCTTTTTCTCCGCTCCGTTTTTCTCTCTGCCTGAACCTATGCTACAGTTTTTCTCGAAACACTATGGTTTTTCTTACTTGCGAGACTTGGGTTTTGGTACTTCGGTTTCAGTTATCACACACACACACACATACCACTCTCAGACACCCACACACACACACTCCACTCCATACACACACTCTCTCTCTGAATGCAGCCCGCCAGCCAGAGCCTTCTCTGTCAGCCTTTGTATCCCGCGGGTAGTGGGCGCCATCAGCCATTAGTTAAACCATTCTATAGCCACTTCTTCCGTTCTTCTTCTCTTTATAGTTGTAGGCGATCCAAACCGAAATTGAGCGGCACCCTGATTATGAACATGTCTTTAAGGTTTGGTCCGAGGCGCGCGGGGCTTAGACTGCATTGCATGTTGCGCTTTTTATGCTGGCGGTGTTGGCCACAGCACGCTCGCGCTGTGTGTAATTTGCTCGGAACTTTGGACAGTCCATATATATATATTTTTTTTTTTGTTTCTAGAAGCACGTTTTCCCGGGCAGCTATGTGTTTACTCTCGTATTTCGTATATTTCGTGTATTTTGCTGCATTTTCACGAGTGTGTGTGTGTAGAATGGCTGTTGCACACGCTTGCGCTTAGTTGCCGCTACGTGTCTGCCGCTGCTGCCCCGGCAACTTGTGAATTTTTCATCCACTCCACGAGGACGAGTGCGAGTCCCTACTCTCCCAGCTACCTACCTATGCAACCTAGCGGCGGCCACCACCCAGTTCCCAAGTATAATTGCAACCTGGCATTGCATGATTCCCTGGGCGGGTCTTCAGCCAAACTTGTGGGCTATTTAATTGCCAAGCCAGAAGTAATTAGGGAGTAGGGAGCAGGGCAGGGGCAGAGCAGGCAGGCAGGCAACACAAAGTTCCGCCCAAGATCCGGCTGCAACATAATAATAATAATAATAAGCTGCCTCAGCGCCCGGGATCAGCGAGCAGCTCGGGAAAACAACAGCAGAGAGGCCAGGATAGCTGGCAGGACCAGAAACTACATGGCAGGGTAGGGACTTAGGGCTCAGGGTTTGAGTGCTGGGGAAAAAGTTGCGCCAAGAAATCAATTAACGCAGCTAACTGGAGCAAGAGGCAGCCAAAAGGATAGATGGATGGCACATCAAGCATACGCCCCGTGGCACGCAGCAATGCAGCTTCCATAAGGCAAGCGGCACGGAGAGAAAATGTGCAGCTACATCCTTGATTTCTATAAGTTTAGGGCAGGGATCGGCAGCGCCGTATGCACTGTGCATACGGAAAAATTTCGGGCAGCGCAGTCGACTCACATACAGTGTATGTGCTTCGGCTACCTGCGGGTCGCTGCTCTGCCGACTCAGGCAGCGTCCAGTGTGACCAACATAGCCATTTTCAAGCTAGATATTCTCAAGAAAAAAGACGATTTATTCTTCACTTT
>JAEIIU010049675.1:0-39589 GCA_018874675.1 Drosophila baimaii | reverse complement strand
ACATTTCGAAAAAAGCCAGAATTCCCGCTTCCCGCAATTCCCAAATTTTTCCCGCATCTAGCCTTCCAAAACAGCCATATTTGACGGGAAAAAAAAACTAAGTTGGCAGCAGTGCCCAAGACCTGGCCGTAAGCGGATGGAAGCTAAAACTGTCTGTGCAGTTTTGGGTCAGCAAATAAAATATTAAATAAATAAAATAAAAGAATTGTTTATATTAATTTATATGGATTATCACTTACCATTAAGTTGTAAGCTTACTCGAAATAATACCAATACCTTTTTGTTCGTTTTTGTATTATGGGTAAGTGAAATTAAAGAGTAATGTTTGGTTAATTAGAGTTCTAAAATGCGTAGCCTTTTAATTTTTTAGCCAGCCCTGGCTCCTTCTTCCAAGAACCAGTGCATCAGTGTTGTAAAAGTGCTGCAGAAGTAATCACGTGGAGTTTGAATAGCCTCAATAAATGTTAGGAATGCAACTCTGTGTCGACAAAAGTAGAAAATCCCAAAAACAACGACGAATAGCTAGCTGGCTGTGTGATTTGCTTAAAAAGAAAAGGAAGGAGAATTTCTGACAGAAATAAATCATTGAAATCTTAATTGTAAACATCGAGTGAAGCGATCAAGGAATAGAGTTCAGACTTCACCTATTGAAAGCAGAAGTCAAGGGCGTTTCGGAAGACAAGTAAGAACAAGAAAGCAGTTATTGCATTTTTTTTTTATTTTGCAATTTTCGGGATCCACATTGCCAGCGTTAGAGTTGCCACCGTTTAAGAGGTTTTTTGTTTCTTTAAATATGTACATATGTATATATGTATGCATATGAAGATTGTGTTATTGGATTACACTTAAGTGCATAATTGCATAAAAAACATTTAGGATTTCATAATTTATATATGTATGTATATCTCCTCCTTAATACAGAGAAGATAAAATGGACAACATCAGCATCTCAGATTCAGACTCGAATAGCTCCAGCGGACCTCTGCAAATCTATCTAGATGGAAAGGACGAATCAGTCGATGGTAAGTCGGATGGTAAGCTGTTTCGTCTAAAGGTCGTAGATAAGCTCCGAAAAAGCTTCAAAACTTTGACCCGTGATGAGCTGGAGGAGTTGGTGCGACAGAAGGTCGACGAGAAAATGCTGGTCAAAAGTGGTATCGCGGACATTTGCACACAGCTGAAGGATTACGAGAGCAAGGTGGCCACCTATCAGAGTAAGATCGCCCAGGTGTCCAAGCAGTTCTCCCACCTGCAAACCGTGCACAAGCAATTGGTGAAAAACCTGGAGGGCGACAACTCGCAATTAACCACTCCGAAACATGTAACTCGGACTGTCGCCCTGCAGGTGGGCATGCCGTTCGCGGTCATGCGGGATCAGCAGCTCGAACAGCAGCCGCAAAGGTGAGTTTAAAGGGGGTTGTAAAGGTTTACCATAAATGAGCAAAGCCTTATTCGTTGTAAATGAGATTAATCTATATTTTCTCTTTTAATTAACTTTATATTAGTGCCAACATTAATTCCTTTCTGTTGTTTTCTTGTAGCTTTGGAACTGGTCCCACTTCCAGTTCCAGATTTGGCTCTGGACCTGGCCCGTCGCACAAGTCGTCTGCCCGAGGAAACGGTGCTAGATCCCCACGCCAAATGCAACCAATTGAAGTCATCGATCTGACGGGTGACGATGAGAATACACCACCGGCCCAGCCTGCTCAGGTGGCGCGGAATTCCATTCAGGCTGCAAATAATGGAAAAAGAAATAGTCCGGTAGCAACGGCTCCTGCTCGTGGCGAACGTGGAGGTCGTGGAGGTCGTGGCGGGCGTGGAGGACGTGGCGGGCGTGGAAGCGGAGGCATTCGAATGTAAAACAAAGAAGGAGGTGGGTTCAAAATAATATACTCCACGAGGATTTTGATAAGTAATTATATATTTCTAATTTGCAGATTCTTTAAATTCCAAGGACTCCTCCTTCCTATTGTATGCCATGCTATCCTCCCCTCCTTCGATATCATAGAGCCCACTCGTCGTCTCCTCGACCTGCTCCACATCTCCCTTAACAATCTAGTCATGACTTGCGTTAATTTGTTATAATACAAATAAAAAAACATTAAAGCCTGTGCAAGCACAACTGCATATCACATAATTTACGCACTAATTGAAAATGACCCTTCTGTTTGATTTGCAAATATATTGCAAATATTAGCTATATATAGTCGGTCTAATTGGGCTTTAAGTGGCATCCGCCTGAGGCATGTATTTGCACTATGTGTCCTGCTTGGGCCATTATGTATGGGGAAGATGCTTTGTGGTGACGGCGAGAACAAGGGCAAAGAGGTCTGTAATCGATGGCACATAAAATATAGATGCTCGACCATTTACGTGAGTGTGCCATCCAATTTGGGGGTCACATGGACGTCCGCCCGAGGACCTAATGCCCCCGTAGAGATGCAGTAGAGATTCGGCGAGCGGAACCGCAGAAAAGTCTAATTAAATTCCTCAGCCAAGTCAATGCTGTAGAGATTAAGGATAAGAAGGATGTCTGCTCTACTGCGGTAAGTACTAGCCACGACTATTATATCGTATATTCTATATAGAGCAAAGGTTCGTTGTTATAATATTTTTTCTTATTTATTCCTCAACTATCGAAGTTCCACCGTAGCCGAGAGGGGAGTGGAGGGGCCACACTAGTCGGGGTATCGTGGTGCATGCAAAAGTGCCTCCTCTGCCTTCCATCCTGGCTGCCTCGTGCACTTGACATTGGCTTTCGCATCGGGTTTGTCGCGACATTTTTGCTCATTCATGCGAGGCGCTGCCAGGGGATCGGGGTGCAGGTGCAGGATTGGCCTGGTAATGGCATAATCGCACCCCCCTTGGGCCATGCCTTCAGTGGGTTGGCCACGTGCCGCATGCTCCTCTGCGTCTCCCTCGCCCTTTCCTGTTTCTACTGCTGCACTTTGAACAGCAGCCAAAAAACCTTGACATTAGTCAGCGCACAAAACTCACACAGATACTACTACTAGGGGCTACTAGGCTCGCACACACATACAATTGGCCTGCCTACCAGTGCACACTGGTATAGGTACATGTAGAGGGGTGTGAGTGCGAGTGTCCTGCTGGCAGGATTTATAATGCAAGAACAGAAACTGCAGAGCTAGTTTTACCAACTATTGACATCAATTTGATGCGCTTTTTTTTAAATTATTTATTTTTTTATAAAGTTTATACAGCATTTATGAAGAATATAATATAGTATATAAAAGGAACTTTTTTGTAATGTTTTTTAAATTAAAGTTCTTGATTTTCTGAATGGGGGTTAAAATAAATATATTTTTAAATATTATGTATTTATAAATAACTTAGATTTTTTAAAAAAGAATCATTTAATTCAAAGAGGGGTTGGAATATGCTACCAAATATTATTGTTCCTTAATAACTTTCATACTTTTAGGGACTATTTCAATAGATCTCAGACCCCCAGCAATTTCTGTGGCAGTCCTGATTATGTTAAACCTTAAAGCAAAGAAATAATATATATATTAACACATGAAACTGTACATCTTTCACACAAATAAATAACTAGAGCAAGGTCTGAAATATTACCTTGGAATTATTTTAGAAAATATTACTTAATTAATCTTGTAAAAAACCCTACAATTTTTTCTCAGTACGTATCACAAATACCTTCAGTGTGCCATCAATTAGTCTTTAGTTATTTTGGTGACCCCGAGACTGCATACAGGATAATTGAAATCAGTGTATGTTCAGGCACCACAATTGAATTTTTGCTGCTGTTGTTGCTGCTTCTGTTCCTGCCACTGAATGGATAATAACAAAAACACAGATGTTCCGTCAGCAGGTTGCAGCGGACAAAACAGAGCGAAAAGGAAGTGACACGACACTCTCGCGCTCTTCCGTGTTCTTCTTTCGCTCCCAAAATGCCACTCATTTTCGGGCACTGCGCATGCGTTGCAGCTCGGCAACACTGGCAGTGGGAATGTGTCGAAAGGGAATCCTTTTGTTTATTCGCTTGCGGAACGCGTTTCTCGACGGTTGGCGAACGCTCGCAACGCGCAGGAAGCGGAAGTGGCCAGCGGTTTAACGGCTCTAACAGAACGTGCAACTTCCGGCGGCAAACCGAACCACAAACTAAAAAAACAAACACAAATAAGAACCTGTAATTGTGCGGCTTTTTTGTAGTATAACCACTGTTGACATTCCGCACACACCAATCAAAAATAAATATAGTTAAATTGTCATGCAAATAAAACGAAATATAGAAAAATACATCAAAATTAAATATAGTTAAATTGTAAAGCAAAAATAAAACAAAAAAAAAAAACCAATATCCAATAAGTTTTCAGTGTTTGTTGATCGAATCAAAAAGAAAATAATCAAGTGCTTTTCGGGATATATAAATGTCTAAAAAATAAATTAAAAAATAAAATTAAAGAAGAATTATAAAATTAACAAAAATCGTAAGAAAATAAACCCAAAGTTTAAATATCGATTAAAAGGAAGTCAGTTTATCGGAACGCTTTGTAAGTGCCTGTCCCCCCTTGCCACGAAACCCCCACCCCCCATTTGTGCCACATTCCCTGTTAGTGTGTGTGTGTTTATGTATGTTAATTAAATTACCGTTATGTGTGCTTACCACAACACACACACACAAACCCAGAGAAATGCAGACACACGCACACACAAAGCGACCTCTATCAGAGTAATTATAAAACAAAAAACAACACACAAAAAAGAACAAAAAAGAAATGAAAACAAAAACAAAGGCAGCTGAAAATCCATTTCCCATTTCCTTGGGCCCTTCCCGCCGCCACCCTGTCTCCTCCATTCATTCATTGCATGTTTTGCCTGCCCGCCGCCCTGACACTTGGGGCATATTTCTCTGTGTTGTTAACTGGGCTGTGCGTGTGTTTATTACTGCGACTACGGCCATTGGCACGTACATACGGCGGACCGAGTCGCCGCCGTCCATGTCCTTGTGTCCTGCCTCACTCCGCCTCCTGGCTACTGTTCGCCACTACTCGCAGTTATTAAGCGTCTTATGGCAACTCTCAAAGCGGCCCATAAGTATGCTATAGTTTTTGTTATTCCCCCAAAGAGACAGGGCAACACGCAGAGAAAAAATGTTTTGAGTTCTCATTAGGTAGATAATGATGTTTAAAAACTTTAAATATTATTTTTATTTAATATTTACTATTCTGGTTGCACTTTGGACCAGGTTTTATATGGGGAATCGTCAAGATAATCCATTTTTCTATACTTTTTAAAAATAAATAATATAGTTGGACTTCAAGAGATGTTCACAATTTAACTTAAAGTATATAAAGTTAAAATATACAAAGACTTCATTATGAAACTTATTATTTATACAATAAATGCTCTAAATAACTCATAGAACTTGTTGGTATTATTTTAAATTATTTTGTAAATGTTTCAAACTTACAAAGTTTTTAATAACTTACAAACTTTGAGCATAAAATTTAGGAATGTGCCAAAGATAAACTCTAGAAATCTAAAATATTTTTCTCGTAAAAAAATGTTAAACAATTGTGTAAGTTAATGGATTATGCTTTAAAATGTAATTATATTATTTACTATTTATAAACATATTTACTTCCTTGTTTTTTCGCTGTGCAAAAGCAGCAGGTGCGTTTGACTTAGAATTTCAGGTGAATGCATGTAGCTTCTTACCAGAAATCAATAGGAAATCAAGCTTCATGCTTATGGATATATGTATGTACATATGTATGAATAGAAGGGGGGATAGTCCGTCAGTCCCTTGGTTCAGGCATCGCCACTTTTATTGCCCTTTGTTACATTCTCCATTTGTGGACCACTTTTATGGTTCGGCCCTTTGCACATCAAATTGATGATAAATTGCAAATTGCGGCCATAAAAACCCCAAGAGAGTTATTGAAAAATTTCACCAAAATGGTCGTAAGACAGCTATGAAAAAAGTATGGAATAATATATATATTTATATATTTTCGTGGAAACATTTCAAAAATAAATATGAAGAAGGCATTAATACTTTTAACTTGTATCTGAACAATTACTTACTACTGTAGATCTGAGAAATTCCTATCTCCAATCATTAATAAGCATTAAAATATTATTTCTAATATAATACATTTGTCATTCAATCCTTATTTTATTTTAAATTTAATTTACATTCATTTTCCATGAAAGTTTCTTATTGTAAGTTTGCATTAATAACTTTAGTTATTTTCTGAATAACATCAAATGGCAATTAAAAATGTTGTCTCTTCTTGTATTTTCTACATTTTGAATCCTCGAATCTATCTAACTATCTATCTATTGATGGCTGCTGGGCTGAAAGCTTTTCAGTGTCGCTTCCACGAATTTCAATTAAGGACGAATAAAAAGTTGCGCTCATCCACACACATTAAACATTAGTTTGTTGCCAGTTAGCGGATGAGTGGGCCAATTGCGATGGCCCGAGTCAATTAAATTAGCCCGAATGGTGTTGGTCCTTGGTGGGGAGTGCCGCTGGCAGGGGACTTGTCTGGTTGGGGGGGGACTGGGAGCTGTCAAAATAGGGATAGAGCGACATCTTCGCCTGGCACATACCCGTATCCCGTATGCAAATTGCGCCATAATCTCCACTGAGCGCCCGGCCATTGAGTCGTCGTCGTAGTCGTCGGAGTCGTCGTCGTCGTCGTCGTCTCCTATTGATTATCAGTTTTGCATACTAATATGTCGGCAGTGCATTGAAATCGAGCCAAACAAACTGAACTGAACTGAACTGAGCCGGGCTGAGATGGAATGAGGCGGCGAAGTGACAAGCGCCGTCGGTTTGTCCCACTGTTTGTTTGCTTCCTTCCCTGTCGCACTCTCTGTCCGCTTTCTGCTGTCTCTTTTCGCCCCTTTTCCATGAGGTTTTTCCTGTCGCATTTGCCAGTGTGCCAGTGTGGTTGTGTGTGCTTAAGTAGCTATGTGTTTGTGTGTGTGTGTAGTATAGTATTTCGGTTTCCCTTTTTTTCTTGCTGGTTTTCGATTTTTATGCCACGAAAAGTTGTGTTTTTCTCGAGGTTTTTCGTTTTGCTTGGCTCCTTTTATACTCTTTTTAGGAGGTATTAAAAAAAAGTGTTATAAAGACAGGAGAAATTTAAGCTTTTAAGGAAGCACTTAAGCTTTTGAATGTTAAAATTTATATAAACATAATTTTAATACCTGAAATTGCATGCTCTCTTTTGTTTTGTAATGCAATTAATTTTACTTTTTAACAACAATCCAAAAAGATCTAGTCTTATCAGAATTCTTATAGAAATTTCTCAGCTCCAACGTTCTCAAACTAATTTGTATATTAATAGATGTTAATGAATAAGATTGGGTACGTTTTTAAACAATTGTACAACAAACGCAGGTTCATTTCTTTATTTTATGGAACTGGCTTGAGCGTTTTGTTTAATAAAAAGTTATTAATTAGTTTAAGTAAGCCCACTAGACTCATGTCAACTTGACTGTTATGCCGTATATTTGAAGTACATTTTCTCGCTAATTTTCATAGGAACTGTATGTTTTTTAAATTTTTTAGTTGCTTGTTTTCGTTTGGAAGTGAATTCTTTATTTTATTTGTGAACAATTTTTTGAAATAGAAGGTTGTAGTTGCCATGGCTTCCCCCAGTAGATTTAAGTTTTGTAAACCTAGATCATCTTTCTGTAATAATAATAAAAAGTTTGTAATATAAAAGCTTTAGTTACTTACAATGTAGGAATATTAGTTTAGTCATTACTCTTTCTTGTAAACCTACGTCTATTTTCTGTAATAATATTTCTAATAATAATATTATACTATTATATAACTATATATATATTAATATACTATAATATATAAAATTATAATTATTTCGAGACACAGTTATACTTAAAAATATGAATTTAAAGTCTCATGTTTCTCATTAATTTACAAATCCCTAAAAATTGGTTACATCTTTGATTCCAAGAAACAAATCTACAAACCAGAGTCTAAGAAATATTTGAACTAAGCTTATTTTTAGAATTACCACTTTGTTGACTTAAAATGAAACCTTTTTGTTCTGCTCTTAACTCAGCATTTGTTAAGCCTAACCTAATGAAGTTGGGTTGAATAGTTCAAAGTATCCGCAGAGTTAACAAGAAAGAGGTATTTAGGGATTCGGCCGAGTTTTACCCTTCATTTTTTTTGTATTTTTTTTTTTGTTTGTTTGAGAAGTGCCAACGTCGTCGTCAACGTCGCCATTGTTCTTCCCCTTCCCCTAACACTCTATACTCTTATTTTTTTAGGGGGTGGCCGAGTGGTGGGACGATGTGGCCTCTATCACATTACGTATACGCATTTAGTTCCAATTTTTGCCTCTTCGTTCCACCGGTTTTGTTTTTATTTTTATCGGTTTGCCTGTGCGTGTGTGTGTGTGTTATGTGTGTTGTTGTTGATGTAGCTGTTGTGCTTGTGTCTTAGTGTGTTACTGTGTTTTGGTATTGCCAGTGGCGGCTTTTTTTGCTTCCGCCTTTCCTCAAATGTTTTTTTTCTCTCTTCCTTCCCCTTGTATATTTCCGCCGAAGTCATAATGGGAAACAGCTGATAATACACAGCCCATATACCGTTGCCACCGCCCCCTTATCGGGAGCATTTCCCAGGGGCGCCCGCAAAAAAAAAAGAAAAAAAAACAGAAAGAAAAGAAAACCAGGGGCGGGCGCGGCTATAAAAGTGCTCTGGTAATGCGCGTGTTTTTTCGGCTTTAGCCTCTTTTGCGAGCTGGAAAACATTGATTTGCCTTCAAATCGGTTGAAGGAATACAAACCTTTTGAGATATTGCCTAAAGGACCAAGGCTAAAGCCTTCACATGTACCAAATTGTGTTGCAAACAAAATTGATTGACAGCAGTTTGTACAAACTAGTGGGGATTCCTGAAATTGAATCAATTTTGATTATGATTAATTTTAAAGGAAAATCAACAGGAATTTCATATTATTTTGTGATTTTGTGCTGGATAATTGATGGGTGCTTGACAAGCTCTCGATAAACATAAAGTAGGAAACTAAATAAAATCTTACAATAATGAATTTACCTTATTTATAAGGTGTTATTTACCCCCATTCAGAGCACAAATTCAATTTAAACAGCAGCTATTGCCCATTATAATAGTTGTAAGCGAGTTTACCGATCAGAACATCAACTGTAATAGTTATCTCCTGCTTCCTAGTAAATCTGAATGGCCTCAACAATCAATCATCCCCACAAATCCATAAAATTCGAGTAAAACAACACAACACAACGCAAAATCGCATCGAAATGGATATCGATGGACAGACTCTGGGGCAGCTGTCAGTTGGCATTAAAAGTTTGAATGGCGAATTATAATTGCATTTGCTCGTTTTATTTTCGGAGAATAGATCGAGGAAGAGAAGAGAGAGGGAGAGACAGAGGGAGAGACCCAAGAGCGGGCAGTGCGAGGAGTGATTTATGGTGGGAAGAACACAGGGCACACAGGGCGTATGATAAATGTCCGCAACAAGCTAAATTTGTTAAGGATGGAAATGGAATTACAGAAGTACTCAGAATGAACACACACAAAACGCAAACAAATATGCACACACAAGGAGAAATAATTATTGTTTGGTTATAAGGAAATTTTAGAGGTTCTTGAAATATAAATTAAAGTTATTGGATTTATTCACAAGCTAACAGATGAATTTTTTTTACAATTAAAAAGTTGTTTAACCATAGTAATTCACTATAATATGTTGCCTTATTTTATTTAACCTAATAAATGTATTTTTCCAAGAATTGGGGAATCTTTTTGGCTTTTCCAATTTTTATTTGTTATATTTTTCGCTATAATAATAATTTCATTAAGAGATTGTATAAGAACTAAAGCATGTTAGAGGGAAGCCAGCAACCAAACACTTAAACCTGCTCCATTGCAAGGTTTTTCAGACATAGTTTTAAAGAAAAAGATCTAGATCAAGAGATCAATAGATGCTACAGTTCAGAGTTATTATAATTAAACCTTTTCCCTAGCTTGCTTTATTATTCGTATAATTACTTGAAGATCCCCAAAGAACTCTAATATTTATTTTTAACCAATTTTTAACCTCAGACCCTCTCAATTTTTTTTCTATGCACACACAGACACACATTTGCAATATTAATGATGCTGCCTGCTGCTTATGTAAATTGAAAGCAGAAAGGAAACCGCACAGCAGCAGCAGCAGCAGCAGCATCATCATAATTACCAAAACCCACCGTCATCATCGTCGGCTATAAAACTGTGTTGTTTTTTCTTCAAGCATTTCCCTACTCTTCCAGCTGAATCAAAGCCAAGGCTAAGAAAGTTGGCCGCCACAGACGAAGGCGGGAGGAAGAGCAGAGCCAAGCAAACAGACGATATGCGTGTAGGCCAGGCCAAAAAGGACAAGATAACAAATCCCCCGGCAGCACTTAAGGCATAAATCTCAAACTCAATCAAGCAGACGGGGAGGAATACGGCGGCCACCAGACAGAGACAAACGATGTAAGTGGCTGGCGCTGCTCATCTGGATATTGGGACAACCAGGAACCAGTAGGCAGGAGGCAGGAGCACCTCCTCATCATCGTCATCGTCCTGGTCGTGCATGCTGATTTCAGGACAAGTGGCGACCGCAACAAAGGACAAAGCCAGGCCACAGCCACAACTCACAAGGAGAGAGCCTTCAAGGACACAACAACAGCTACACAACATGGCCAGGTGAGTCCGACTTTGGCTTTCTCAAAAGTGTATTTCGTTGGTAATTTATACATTCGTTCGTTCGTTCGCCCGCCTGTCAAAATGTTTCCAGTTCAATGCCAAAAGAAAGCAAAGAAAGAAATTCGCATTTATCATTATTGCTTTGGCCAAAAAATATATATATAAATGACAATGGATTGTGCGGGGGGCGGTGGGGCATTTTTCTTCCTCGTTTAATAATAAAAGTGAAATTGCTTTCAATTGCCTTCCGTTGTAACCCCCGACGAGGGAAAATATGCACCTGTCGTCCGCTCCGTTCAGAATGAATGGTCTACGGGGCTTAAATGTCAGCGGTTCCGCACAGGAATTAAAGTTTAAAGGGCAGGTCCAATCGTAATCGGTTTATTTTTAGACTTTCCCATGACCCCACCAATTAAATTGATTGAAGAGGTCGAACTGGTGGGTTATTATGGGTTTTGATTACGGGGAGTATTGTTAAAAATAATATTTGAGAGTGTGGGAATGATTGGATTTCCACAAAGTATTTTTTCTTCCTAAACATGACCAATAAAAGTCACCGTATTTAGAAATTTAAATGGAATTTTATGTTTTTGTCAATATAAGTTGATTTTTCTTATATTTTCTTCTCTTTTGAAAATAATCTTATTTACAGCTTGCTTAATTCTTATTGTAAATATAAAATTCAATCAATTTTGCCTTCAAGAATTCACTAAACCATAAACAAGAATTTGTCACAACTAAAAGACCAGAGTGTGTCTCCCCACAAAATAAATTGTTTGCCCGTTTTGGTTAATTTCTGGCAGCCTTGAATTTCCTTCACCTGCACTGTATCTTTCTTGTCCCTTTGCCAGGTAAATTCTGCTGCAGGAAGCCAAAAATCCAAACCGCAACCTTAGTCCTCCCAACAACATTTTGATTAATTTCCCCTGTAAAGCCTGTGAATAAATTTTAGCTCGAGAAGATGCAAGCACCACAATTTGTCAATTGATTAAACATGACATTGCGGTTGCTCTGCCAATGGGGAAAATGCAATTGAAATCGATGGAATGCGAGGGGCGTGACGGCTGCAAATTAAAGGGAATATCCTCCGAAGGACACACCGGACACCGGATGGCCATCGAGCGGGGGGCAGCACAGCTGCCAATGATGGCTAATAGTTGGCAATGGCCGGCCATAAGTTTTACGACTGTTAATGTGCGATCCCGGGCTTCTCGGCTAGCGGTGGGCCTCTAATGGCAGTCCTTCGACAGTTGGCCACTTAAGGGCGATTTGCTGTTGGTCCCGGGCCTGCTTTTTTTCCCTGACTCCGCCACCCTTTTATGGGGCTTCTACACAAGAAATAAATGTAGGGGAAAAGTATCCATACTAGAAATGAAGATGTTCTTAAGATTGTAACTTAAATTAAATTAAAATAATGGTCTTCAATATAAGTTATTACAAAGGGAATTTGGTGTCAATAAATATTCATTTTAAAAGAATGTTCTATTAAAGGCTTTGAAACGGATTAAAAAATGGAAATTATAATTTATTTAACATTATAAGTAATTAATAAACTTCGCAATGAGGAACTAAAAAGGAAAATCGTTTTCTACTTACAATTATTCTGGAATCTCTTCTGATTTGAATTTACAAATAAAAAAACTTCTTTCTTGCTACCTTTTTTTTGCCTTAATTCCCTCTTCATTGAAAACAAAAAGCTCATTACTTCATTTAAGCGAAAAAATACCCTTTTTTGTAGTGCAGGACAGGATCTCTTTATCGCTGCTTAAGCGACTTTGTGCTCTGTTGTGTGTGTGTGTGTGTGTGCTGCAGGAAAACAATGGAAAAATTTCAAACGGATATGGATACATTTCCGGCGCGTGCTAAGTACGCACCAGTGAAAAGACAATGAGAAATTGTTTGTCATTAATTTAATTCCACTAAGGAAGACGTACATACATACGCACAGTACACAATACTATATATACATATGTACATACTATATATGCAGCCAGGCGACGACCAACAATGGCATTAAAAAAGGCGTCTTCTCGGTTTTAAATTTCATTCGCTCCACCCACCGACATGGGAGTGTTTTGTTGTGTCACTCGACTGTCGTCTGTCCTGTGTCCTCTGTCGCTTCAGCGGTGAAAAAGGCAAAAGTAAATAATTTCAGGAGGTGGTAGGACCCCGGGGGTGGTGTCCTTACAAAGTAATACAAATGATTCGGACGGGGGGAATGGAGATATGATGGGGGAGTGTATATTTTTGGGTCCTTTTTTTTTTTCTTATTTTGGGAATCTTTATTTTGGTAATTAATTTATCATCTGAGTGCCTCAAGCAACTTAATTAATGGTTAAGGCATTTATTAAATATTTGGTAAATTAGAAGAGATTTGTTAGAAGTCTGTGCAAATAATTAGGGATTTTATGATTTATAATAATGTTTTTTCTCATTGTTTATTTAATTAAATCTATTTGTTGATACTGAAATGCATTTATGCATAAATAATAAACTTTATGACACAGTTTTACCTTATTTTATATTTTTTCCAATTTAAACTTGATAAGATTTAAGACTACAGAATAAAATTCTTGGTTCCTGCAAATATTCAACATACGACACGTTGTCAACGAAAATAAAGCGAAATCACTGTGAATAGTAATTTATTTATGATCTGTAAACTTGTATAATCCAAAAATATCCTCGAGGATTAAAGTCAAAGGCCATTCATTTAATTTAAAATGACAGATCGGCCTTAACTTAAATTAGATTCGGATGAATGGAAATGACAACGTGTAATAAAAAGAATATAAATAGCATTGTCATTCGCTGGTGACATATGTTTGTTATAAAACATGGCTTATTCTTTCTTTTTATCCTGCTGTATATATATATAAGTATATATTGAAAAGGGGGAGGGTAGGGATGGGAAGCAGGACCTTAGGGGACGTGCTACAGGTGGACAGAGGGACTAAAGGGAAACTGACGCCATCATCATCTCCATCACATGTGTGCTCCCTGGCCGGATTTTGATTGGCCATTGCACAACCTGGCTAATCTTCCTTATGGCCCCCCTCCCCCCGTCGAGGTTAGAATTTTCCACCTGCTTTTCACCTGCGTGCGAGTTGCGTCAGAGCCAAGATTAATGGGTTTTCATGTAAGGCTTCCATTACGTTTCCATTTGTTTACTTTTTGTGTCATTGATTCGGCTCTTTTTCGGTTTTTGCTTCACTTGTTCAGCTTATTGCTTTCATTTTTTTTGGTCTTTCTTTGGTTTTAGAATGATTTTCAGTAAGTTTTTGTTTTTTTTGCCTGTCTCTTCGATTATGCAAACCCATGATTTGTAGAGCGGAAATATTCGGTTTTTTATTCTGTGCATGTGTTTGTTTTCTGTTTTAGACATAAAACAAATGGAGGGGAAAATATATTTAATACAAAAAACTGTGGCAAATATTTATGGACAGAAAAACGAAATGAAATTATAAATTAAAGCATTTTTATATGGGATTTTAAATGTTGATAAATGTAGGAAAAAACGTAATTGAAAAACGTAACATACAAAAGAAATGGAAGCATTAAACAAGCAACACAAATAAACCACAAACAAATTCCACATGAAATTCCTAAAACCTAGTAAAGGTAAACCTATAAAATTCTTTATGGAAATTCCTTAATTTAGAAACTCTTTAAGCTTGGTCAGGACTTAAATGCTTTCCCGTATTAAAGTGAACTTTATTTTCTCTTGATTGCTTTCGAATTCGAGTTGAACGCATTGAATGTTGGCCAACAGCAGAATGGAGCCAATCGTTCAGCCATAAATATTTTTCGGCCGGAAATTCTGCGACTCTCCGACCGGATTTGACCTTGTTCGCACGTACAATCTGTGTGTGTGTATTAGGTGTGAGGTTTTAGTATTTCAGAGAGTGTGTGTGTGTTGGTGAGCCCCTGTCGATTTCATTTTGGGCCTCGTCCGCCTGCAGAAACGTGGGGCAATCCTTTACGCTCGGCTTGAGCCACAGTTCGCCGCATATCCTTGTTAGTTCATTAGGAAAATCCTTTCTCTCTATCTAACCATTTCGCCCCGGTTTCTGCATAACGCAAATTGTATTTGGCAGCAATGTCACTTGGCTTTGCTGGCCATTTTCATGGTGGCTCTTATGTCATGACCAACAACAATTAACGTTTATGTCGCCGGGGGTATTTTATTTTTAATTTTTTTTCCCCTTTTTTTTTTGTTGTTCAAGGGTTGTTGGGTCGCACCTTCACAAGCGAAAAGTGAGAGAGAGATAGATAGAGAGAGAGCCCAAAAACCGGGGAAAATTTACCCAGAGAGAGAGAGGCAGAGAAGCCTTAGCAAAGTTTTTATTCAACTTTGTACTGGAAGCAAATTCTCGGCGGCAATGTCGCGGCGTCAAGTAAAACTTTTAAAGGCAAAACTTAAATGAGCAAGGACACAATAATCCTTTGGCTCGCGCAGCCTCAAATGAGGCATCAAAGGAGAGTTAAGGCCAAGTCCTGGGACTTTCTTTCGGCCTCGATTGCCGCCGTTTCAATGCCATGCCCCGCGTACACGAAACCTTGACTAAAATATATTTAAAATAAATGAGAATGTCGTGACCTTAATTTAAACTTTGTTGAATTCATTTTTCTGTTTAACTGAAAGTTTGTGCTGGAAACTTTTGCAAAAACTAATATTATTGCTGAGAAATTGTAAGGTTACGAGTTGGGTTTGCTTACTCATAAATATAAGCAAGTTTTTAATTTAAAGAAGAAATACAGAGGTGGAGAAAAAAGTTTACTTAACTTGGAAATTGAGATGTTATTTAAATGAAATCAATAAATCGATTGACAAAGCTGTTGATAAATAACAAATTAAGAATTAATTTTATTTATTATTATTTAACATTACTAGATCACCATAATATCTATCGGTAAAATGAGTCCGATTTTTATTATAGACTTATCGGCTTATTTTAATGAATTCATCTATCGATAAATAAATAATCGATAAAATATACATCAATAGATTTAATTATTATAAGTGTATATTCTATGGCTGTTAAGAAATACAAGAAGTTAACTTAACTTGGTAATTAATATAAGCAATTATTTAGAAGAAATCAATAAATCGATTGATAAAGCTGTCGATTAATAGCAATATATTGATTTGAATATATCGATTGAACCATGATATCTCTCGATAACATTACAACGATTATTATAGCTTTATCGGGTTGTTGTTAGAAAGAATATCAATATTTGACACCCACGTAATATCGAAAGTCTCGATAACAATATTTATAATTATATATATTTATATTTACTTATATTACATATGTAATTAATTAGGCTCATTTTAATAAATTGTTTTAACATCAACACTTAAGTTAAATTATATTATAGACTAATTGGCAAATAAACCACAATATAGTTATTAAATTGCACTCGACCGATCGTGAAGGTGTGAACATTTGAAAGTGTTACACCGAACACCGAACACTGAGCATTAACAACTAATTACGGATGGCCCAATTAAAAGCAATTAATGGGTGAAATAATTGCAAACAATTAAAAGCGTATAGCCAACACTTGGCCGGATTATTGAAGCAAAATCGTTGAGTTGAGCTGAGTTGAAGAGCGCGGGGGAAAAACGCTTTGCGGATAACTTTAAATGGCCTCCCTTTGGCACCCAGCCCCCAGCTTCCGTTTTCCCCAGCTTTTTCCAGCTTCCCAGCCGCGTCGGAATGTCTGTCCTTGCATACAAAATAACTCATTATAAAGCAAAACAAATTGTGGCAAACATTTCACAACGTAATTTCTCTAGATTCCAATCGTTTTTGTGCCGTGCTGGAAATTGCGGGGGGATGTTATTTGTCTTGAGCTTTTGCGGAGACATTTTATCAACATTTTATCAAGCTTAGGTGGCGGGTCCAGTCGGAAAAGCAGCTGGGGAGCACAGTGGCTATCCCCTCCGCCATTCGAGTTGTTTAAACTGCGCTTGCGGTTAAATTAACGCGATTTATATGAATTTATCGTTCCAACAGACACTCCGACCATACACTCTGAGAAAAATGACCCTTAAAACTGGCTTCTTAAATGGGGGAAGAAATTATATTTAAAAATACAAGTTTATTTAGCAGTCCGAGTGAATAAAAAATGACCTAACTAGCAATTACAACAATATTACAACTAGAATTACAAAGCTAGATTAAATCATTTAATTGTTAAAACCAGTTTGTAATTATAAAGACATGTGGAAATAAATTAAAATGGAAAATGATTTAGGAAACTAATTGATAAAAACTTGTAAATAGTTCTAAATATTTATTTTTCCTGTTTTAAGAGGGCTTCCGGTTTTTAGTTTTTTTTAAATAAATAAATTAAACATTGATTTAGAATTCCCAACTGGGTCCAGTTGTATATAGTAATAATCAAGCTGAATGTTGAGGTTGCTCGGCAAACGGTTGCTGAAGAGGAACATGGGGATTGTCTAGAAACAGCTGTTTATTTGGGCCTTCTGCTTGGCTAAAGGTTGTTCCAACTTAACAAAATTATTGAAAAATTAATCATAAACATTTATAAGTCATATGATATTTCATTACATTTTCTCATTTATATTTTTTCAATAAACACTAGGCCCATCCCAGGACTATTTTTATGCCGAGTGTACCCATTTTTCCATTGTTTTTGCCTGGGATTCCTTGTCTTAGTTAACTTGTTCCTTTGTCGAGGTACGCGAACACTTTTCCTTTTTGTTTTTTCGTTTTTTTTTTTTTGGCTTTTGTTTGTCTCTGCTCTCTGGGGCCAAAATGAAATTTTTCATGGCAGTGTTTGGGGCGGGCGTGTGGAAATCTTTTTGGGATTTGCATGCTCCCAGCGTGATTTCTGGCTTTATTGCCGTGGCAGGCGACCCGGTAGAACCCCGTCCATATTTCCTCCTTGGCCTTTTTTTTTTTTATTTTGTGTTCGCATTTTGAAGGCGAATCGATTTATTGTTTTTTTTTTGAGCCCCCCTCTGTGGACTTTTTTGCCTGATTTTACGTGGCGCGCGTGACGAGCGCAGACTTTGTTACGTGTTATAACATGTTATTGATCTCCACCCGCTGCCACCCACTGTATTTACTTTATATTCCCTTGTTTTTTACCCCCTTTAACAAAAAAAAAAAAAACAAACTTGTGACTTATATGTACGCTATAATGATTGCAGTTCTGGATTGTGTTGGTTGGGTGGCATTAAAGATTAATGCTCAAAATGCAGATAAATTATATATGTATATAATCGCAAATATTCGATTAATATTCGATTAGCAATTAAAGATAGATTTGTTTAACTTTTGTATTTATTTATTGCTTGTTTTTACCTGTATTATTGTTAGTATTGATTATTTATGATAAGTTTGTACTTGAATATATTGTATTTTAAATTTATTATGCAATTAGGTACTCTTAGATTTTATATAGATTTATAAACCATGATTTATTTATTCATTTTCGATAGTAATCTACAATAACCTTTATGAAAAAGATATAATAAATAAAAAATATATATATATGATTAAAACAAAGAAATTAAAGCCCTAAATAAAATGTAGGTAACACTTTGATGATAATTTAATTATATATTTAAGTCTTGATCTTAGTTAGGATATAAAAAATAAATTAATATATATTTACTAATTTTCCGCAGTAACCTATAATACAACTTGTGGTAAATATATATGATAAATATTTCAAAAGGTTTTCATTTAAAGCTCGCGTGGCTTGGAGCAATATTTCATGATATCTTGAAATCTAGTTGAAGTATTTAATCCTATAGTTTTTCCCATCTAGTAAAAATAATGTTCTCATTTCGAAAATACCAATTAAAAGTTGAAAACCTGTCATATTTTAGCGGCAAACAAACTGAAACTAATTACTTTTTGAAGAGTCAACAGTGGGAAACAAATGAATTCGATAATTAGGAGCACACATGCTCTCCACTCTCCGCCGATGATTATGATTCCCCGAAAGGACCTGCAACCACATTCGGCATTAATTTTGCCAGCCAGCTGTGTGCAGCATTTTTAGGTCATTATCTATCTAGTATATACTATCGATATCGAATTACGTCGGATGATAAATCAGTGCCAGACGCTGGCACCAGTTTAGCTAGAATCCAATATATATATAGAGTATATGGTTAGCTGCAGAGGACAATTATTTATGTGGCCCCAGTATACGTACGTATGTATATCGTGGTTGTTGTTATTTGTCAGCTTTAGGTTTTAAGCCCCGTCCGGCAAGTGGGGCGTATGCGCAATAATTGGATTCGCAAGTCAAATGAATGATTCATTGGTTCGCTACCAAGTGGTGGCCAGCCGGTGGTCAAGTTGATATTTCTTTAAGCGACTAACCCTTTGCTCCCTGGCAGCCAGCTGTTTGCTCAGCCCTCCAAGAGGCAGGCAGCCGGAATCGTCCCGGAAGATAAACACGAGGGGGCAGCGAGAGAGCCGGCAACTAAGCGCCGGAGCATCTTTCAATGGCAAATGGCAATGGGCAACGGTTGCAATCAGCAGGCAGTGCGTCGACGTCTTTGTCAGGGATAAACAGTGTCCTTGTGGCGGAGGATGGGTCGGTATACATATACACAGAGCAGCATCTAACCATCTAACATCTGGGAAGGGAGAGTGCACAACAAGAAAAGATGAATTGTGTTTGGAAGGGAAAGAAAAGATTTGTATCTTTTAATTTTTCACCAAGAAGCTCTAACTCAGGGTCTCAGATTCAGTTTCAATTAAATACAAGACCCGTTCCCACAGTGTACGCCTTGGGTCTGTAATCAGAAATGAAAAAGTGAAACAACAGAACAGAACAGCGGCAGAACGGCAGGGATTGCCGAGGAAATGAAGTGCGGAGGAGGCGTTACAGAGTTGGTGGCGAGCAAGAGAGCCTGGGTGTCCATCAGATGTGTCCATCATTCGGTGAATGCCGGGGATTAGTTGTGTTGATGGGATAGGATGGCCGATGTCCCAACGTCCTCCTTCTCCTCGTCCAATGTCCAATGTCCGAAGGCCGATGATTGTGAGCTTCTTGTGACCGGAGTTGGTCCTTTTATTCTGTCGTCCTTTGTCGCTTGATTGCTTAGTCTGCTTACAACCTGCTCGCAGGTGCATCCAATGAAAAGAACTTGGAATGACTTAAAGTCCTAACTTTATGGAAAATTCCAATCCGGATTAAAAGGGGCCAAGGGTCGATTGATCCAAAAACTAGCAGTGTCATGTTATGGAAAATCACTTAAAATAACCGATTTTAATTGGTAGGACGAAGGAAAAATAATCTAAGTAAGCATTTCGGCTTTGATTTGTTACTAAATTTAATTTTACTTAAAAGAAGTTAGGCGAATTGGAGAAATTATCTTTAGTTTAGGCAGCATTTGCATTTAAATTTGGCTCTGCTATAAGTTTTGTGTATTTTCTTGGGTTTTCTAGGATAAAGATACAATATTAAAACACTCTTAAGCTTAGTTTTTAGTGTATATTTATATATAAAGATAAGATATGAATTAAATATAATGGAATAGGAATAATATTCATTATCCTCCAAGTTGAAAAATAAATAATGCCTTTTGACATATTTATTATTTTATTTATTTATATACATATATTCTGTTCAGCTGCAATGTAACCTTTGAATTATATTTATTCTTTCATTATTAAACCCCTCTTTCTTACCAAATAACCACACGATTCTGGTGTTGTTAAGAATTCCCAACCAAAACCAGAATTATCCTCGGGATGTTCGCAATAAAAAAGGAAAACTCAGTGAGGAAGTTTTTCACAAACTCGTTGTAAACTCTATTTGTCAGCTTTTGCACTGGCAAGTTGAGAAGTTGCAGATGGTGTTCGGCTACACGATACCGCGTCGCAAGTCCGGATGTGGTGGATGCAGTGCGTCGGTCCCTCCTGCTATACCCAAGCTTCCCGCCAGTTTGTCACTTATCGCGGCCCGCGAATTTCTGGTGCTCATTATGGACTCTAGCAGGCGACACTTTTGCCTGCGAATAATGAAAAGGGGGCATCATTATCGCTTTTTCCACAGCCTCCGCAGCTGCTGCTGCTGCTGCCGCTGCCGCTGTCATCATCATCAAAAACAAGGGGCAAAAGGACCCGGCTGCATTGCCACCACATCCTGCCCCGACCCCTGTACCTTCTCCCCCTCCTTTTTCACCCGCTGTCAGAATCCTGTGGCAAGTGTTGATGTTGTTGTTATTCCGCTTGACTTCGAATTTCTGCGGGCGGGTAAAAGCTGGTAAATATCAGAGGAGGAATGGGAATCGGGGGCCTGTAATCAACGGGCGGCAACAAATGAAAGCTGACAGGAACAAACAGTCGTCGTCGTCGGCAGTGGTCCTCCTCGTTGTCGTCCTCCATCCACAGCCACCCCCCTCTCATTCCCCATTCCCCATCGGACATTTCTTCAATTTTATTGCTGCAATTTGCCAGGAGGACCTCTCTGGATGAAGACATTGTTTCGATTTCCAAACTGTGATTTTTGCTGCACTGTGGAAAATATATATTATAATATTGTTAGTATTATAATAATTGTTTGAAATTCGTTGTGACTAGCGCACTAAGACAAAAGTAGAAATACTGTAGCGCTAGGAATTATATTGGAATAAATAAAATAAAATAAATTGAATCATCCAGAAATCATGTAGATTATTTTATTAGTGATTTATATAATAACCATATAATATATTATATAATATGAATAATAAAAACTAGATTCCAAAAAGAGTTCTTGTCAAAAACAAGCAAAAACCCTGGATCTTGGCTGTTTCCTGAATAAGCTACCACATTCTTCATTAGTATATGAGTTTTACATTTAGTTTTAGCTTTAACTGGTTGGGAATTCTAGTGAATTTATATGCAGGACTCCTCCTCAGTATCAAGATCACATCCTGATATTTTATTTTTTACAATAGAAATCATTGTAAACCATAAGATAATTATAATAAATGAAGCCTATAAAATATTGACCGATTAATAATACATTCTTGGTTGAAAACCTTTTCTAAATATTACTTTAAAAATATTTGTAAATAACCCATTTGGGGGTGCTCAATTTCCCCGAGTGTATCGTGACCATTCCAGTTATCTTTCATTTGCCAAACGCAACATGAAAAGGGTCCAATTTATGCCTCGGTCTCGGCTTTCCCTTTTTGTGTTGCCTTTGGTTTGGTTCCTGTTTCGATTTCGGTCTCGGTTCCTGGCTTGCAGGTTCTTAGTGCCTGCCGCCTTGTTTTGAGTAATTAAATTCCTAGGCTTGTTAATACCCTGAGTAATCAGCGACAGGATAAAAGGACTCGACGGAGCCGAAGGAGTGGTCGAGTTCGGGGCATAACCAAATTTACAGTCGACTGCACGTAATGAGCACTTAATGAGTTCCACGAAGAAGAAGGATCTGCCGACTCGCAAGCTTAACTCTCCGGCTGGACCGTTTAAAAGCGTCTTGCATTTTTAATAGCCATAAATTAAACTTATTGCCGGCACGCTTTATCTGCTTGTTACCAAACTCAGAGCCACGCTTGCGAAATAATTCTTGAAAATTCGAGTCTTCTTTCAAGCCCAAAAGTATGCAATTGAATTGTCGATTTTTCAATAATTTAATTCGATTTTAGATCTTTTCCTTACAATTAATTCTTTCTTTTATATATTGGTTAGAAGTCATTTCTGTTGTTGTTCAAAATATTTTGAATTTTAAAAATCAAATAAAGCTAGAAAACACAGCATTTTAAGAAAATGTTAATTCTTTTAAAGAGTTTCTTTATAAAATCGTCTCAAGAAATAATTTTAAATCGGTTGAAATTCTTTAGAGAACACTAAATTATTTTATTATACAAAATATCGTTACATATTTTCATTATTTCATATTATCATTTTAAACATTTAAAAATCCGCGGTTTTGACATTTCCATATTTTTAAATTGTAGATTATTTGCTACTAGAAAAACAAACAAAGGAAAGTCAAAAGACCAAACAAAATACAAATGTTTATACTATAAATGTAAACAAATCTGAATAAGATTAACAAAAATAGAATTGAGAATTAAAAATAGAATTACCATCACTTTTGTTATTGCCACGGCGAACAGCTGATTCCGACAGTGTGACCGCTCGCCGTTTGTCCCCATAATCCCCCACAACACTGCGCCGACGCGCTCTCTCGCTGGCACTCTTTCTCTCTCGGGGGGGCCGCCACCTCCACTCATATCCAATTGGGAGAGCGGGCGAAGCAGTTGGGAAGCTTTCGTGTAAACAGCAGGGAAAAATCAAAATTGTGCCTTGTTTTTCCATCCGAAAACGAAGAAACTTGGCAAATTCGCAGAGGCAAGCGAAAGAATGAATAGTGTGGAATAATGCAGAATGCAGAATGCTGAAAATAATGCAAGTGAATTGCTAAGCGCATTCGCGTACGTGTAAGTGCCTCACGGGCGCGTGTGTGTGTGCGCGTTGCGACGTGTGTGTGTGTTTAGTGCTCGAAAAAAATATTGCTCAATGGCCCAATAAAGAAGGAAAATTAAACAGCAATGAGCAGATAAAAGACAGCGTACGCAACGAAAACAATTTTCCAGCGCTGCGGATGGGAAAACATGTGAAAAGTGCGGAGAAAGTGCAGCGAAATGAAGTGAAAAGCAAATGCAAATAAATGTTGTTTTTTGCGCTCAACCTGAGTTTATTTTTGTGAAAGTCTTGTGCTCTCTCTTCCCCGACTCCTTCGCTTGTCACCATTTCTCTCTCTCCACGTCTCTCGCTCTCTTCGTTACGCTAAGCAGACAACAAAAGCAAAGAGAGGTGAGTTTGTGTGCTGTTTTTTTCTTTATATATTTATTAGAAAACATTTCCCAGGAATTAGAGTCGAAATTCGTGTTAATGGGCGTCAATGCCGTCATCGTTAACTTTATTATTATTTTTTGTTTTTTTTTTTTTTGAGAAAAAAACGAGACAGCAATAAAAATCTCGGGCGTTGCGAAATTTGTTTCTTCTTTTTATTTTGCTTCGTTTTTGTTATTTCTTATTTGCTTTTATTTTCTCAATGGCCGCCGCCGTCGAGCTGGGCTCCAGCTGTGTTGGTGCGAGCTAGAGAGAGCGTTTGAGCCGAGAGAGCGCGTCAGCTGTGTTATTCAATTTATTTAGCACGTTACTTCTAACAAAAAACACAAGAATATACATAAATCGCTGGAGATATGTGCTTTTTTCGAGGGCCTTGCAGGCTGCTAATTGATTTCTGCCGCCTTTCAAGTTTGTTAACATTAACAGCAGCCTGCCAAGCAAACAGAAAAAGTTTTCGGCACTCGAAAATTCGCCAGAAAGCCGTAAACAATTCACTGTTTTCAAACAAAACGACTACTGTTGCTGTTCTCTCTCTAACGCTCTGCTTGCTCTCTTCGAAAGGCGTTGCCAGATGCAAGAAATCATGTCGGTTTTGAATTGGGTTTTAAAAAACTTGAACTTTTTGAAAATATTAAAAGAAAAACTTCAAAAAATAAATAAGTTTGAATAATTGTAAAGGATGTTGTAAGGATATACAAATAATTTGTTAAAAACTAAATAAAACTTCAAAATTAATTTCACCCAGTAAATTTCATACCTTTAATAAAAAATACAATACAATAGAGTCTTTCCACATTTTTTGAGACATAACTGTATTAAAATTTCATTTTTAAACACAATCCTTTGTTTGACAAATCTATAAATAAATAAAAAAAGCCCCTATACGCGCTTTTATTCTCTTGGTTGGCTATTTTCCATTGATTTTGCTTGTTGACATTGAATTGTTTGTGTGTCAAACAATCACTCGCTGTAATTACGCGTGTGTGTTTCTGTTTGTTTATAAGCAGTATACGATTTATACACTGTATCAGGGCTGACAAAGTGCAATAAATTCACTTGAACTCCCCGAGAAAAGCCAGCACCCCAGTTGATCCGTGTGCGTTTTCTATATATTTAATTTGCTAATCGTTTGCTGCCTATAAGGCTATAATTAAATACGAATATAA
Organism: Drosophila baimaii; assembly: GCA_018874675.1. NCBI lineage: Eukaryota > Metazoa > Arthropoda > Insecta > Diptera > Drosophilidae > Drosophila > Drosophila baimaii. The sequence goes on along the minus strand of JAEIIU010049675.1, from coordinate 14,830 downwards.
ATGTTTCTGATGTTTGGTGTGCGATGAGCTTTGCGAAACGGGGATGAGTGTGTACTTCGTTTGAATCATTAATTTAAAATTTAAATGGATTTTCACAGAACTCTCTCGCGGGGGCGATGATTTGGATAATTTGCACAGGGGGAGTCCCGGAGATTTCAGATGTTATTTTATTAAATAATTAATACAAAGCTGTTGTACTTACTGAGAATTTTGCCATGTGCTGGGAAACAAACACTCTGGGCCAAAAAGTCCCAGACAGTTTCTGAGTAAAACTAGTTTCAGAACCCATAAACCATTTGCGTTCTCGATCATATTTAATTGGCGCGTCTGGCCGACTTTTTGACGCTCCATATGAGCACCTTGATCGAAATCGGAGACATAATAGTCATTGAACTTGTATTGTAAGCTTTTTTAGGTTTATTTTTAGTTCATTTTTTGTGGAATCGATGGCATCATATTGTGCTGTAATATAATAGGCAGGTAGGTAGGGGCTGAAAATATGGCAATTACTCATTTATAGAAAAATTATTTATTGACATCGATTATAAAAGGCATGACCACAAAGCTAATGATAGGAAGTTTTACATAAATAACAAATTAACTATACCAAATGGGATTCAAAACTATTTTAAAGGTCTAAAAAAATAGGAAATGAGATCAAACAACATAAAAGCTAATATTAAACATAATTATTTAAGTAATATTAAATTTTGTAGAGTTTTTCTAACTGTACCCCTAACTGAAAACCCCCTAAACTAACTGCTGTGGCTTATTCATATTTTTAGAACTTAATCCTAATTGAATTTTTCTATAATTCACCTACCAGAATACAATGGAATCCACTGACTATACCTGGGGCTGTGAAGCGTGTGCCTGGCGATCGAAACTCGTGCCTGCAAAGTATTTTATTTATTCAAAGCCCAAGCTCTTCGTAATAAAAAAAAAAACCTATTCATTGATTGATTGCCCCCCGACGGATTTGGCAATCACACTTCCACGCATGCGAGCAATCCAAATAAAAAACAAAGCAGAATCCCAGGCAAAACCAAAGCCAAAACGAAACCAAAAGGCAAACAAACAAAGCAAAATGGCAATTAACAATATTATCACTGTCAGACAGAATTTACATTTGATGTCGCCTCGAAGGCATTATAAATTTGCTTATCTAATCGCGACCAGAACCAAAACTCATTCCAGCACCACCAGCCCAGCCCAAAGTCGTAAAGTTTTAAAAGATTAAAGTTAGCGCCTTTGGCGAATATATAACTAGCTATATGTATGTATTTCGTTCTGGTGAATCACACTTCGGACTGCCTCTGCCCTGTACTGCCTTTCAAATGCACTCTAAACAGCTGCATAAACAGTAGGAATATTCGCTTTGTTTTACCTACCGACAGACTAAAAGTCACGACCTGCCATAATATTAGACTTAACACCGCCAGAACCCCCGATATCTTTCGATTTTAAGTTGAAACGTGCCGAGCAAAGGGCCATTAATCAGCTAAACAAAATTGTTTACCCTCGGGTAGAACAACATTCGCCATATATGGTTAACAACAGTGTTATTTACAGATCTTAAACTGAAAACAAAGTGCAATAAATGGTACATCCATCCATCTATCTATTATTTAGTTAACTCTTAACCTGGAGCAAATGCTCAAGATCTTACAATTTATTCATAAATATTCATTCATAAATTGAACAAGGCGTAAACTTATATACAAAGCTGTTGCAACCAAAGCCACTCGAAATCGGGAACAGCATAATAAATTTGTCGTTTAATTCGGAATTACTATTCAAAAGTGAGCGGATTGGGAACAAAGCTGATAGCATCGAATATGCGCGAATATCCATAAAAAGTAGCAATATTAATCGCCTCGCCAGTGAGCTGTATATTTAACTTTAATCACAAACATTTACCATACAATTTAAAAAGATTATGTATTTGTGCGACCAGATCAAAGAATGATTATCACGTGAGCTCTCGAAGCAAGTCGCAAACTATACTAAATTACTAGCCTACCCCCCAGGCCAAGAGTATAGCCATTACATAAGCATTTTATGACACTTATAGAGTACTATTTAGTCATCGATTCCACATTACTATGTCTGTAGTTTATATTTATAGCCGCAGCGCTTATGTAAAGTTTTCGAACTGCACTCTGAAAGGGAAACCCAGCCGATTTTATGGCTGCGATAACAGGCGGAGGCAGTACGAAAGTGTCTCATGGCGAACGCCCCCAATGAAATGCAGTGGTTTTCAGACTGGGTCGATCTTTGATCTCCGGTCTCTGGTCTCTGGTCTCCGGTCTCCAGTCCCCAGTCCCCAGTCTCCAGTCTCTGCTCTGTCTGTGTTTTTCTTTCTTTCTGGGTCCGGCATTGCGATCTGAAGCGTGCACAGTCCATTAGCATATATATATGCACAACCATAATCGGATATATCTATTTTCTGGTATTGGTTTGTTTTTTATCTTAATCTCTAGCTATGCGGTCTCTGTTAAGGTCAGTTTGAAGCTATAAAATCAAATTCGATTTGCTTCCAAATTAACCAAATACTCTTTGCGGTGGAAATGATTGGTGGAAAATTACTAATCGTTTACAATATAGTATATAAGTTGTTGAGATTTTAAATTTTCCAGACAATACAAATTATTTTTATTTACAATGTAAGGCAGGTGAATGTATAAATCAGCTTTAAATATTATTTATAAATGGTTATGTCTAGTAAACACAGTATTTGGAAATATATCTTTGGAATATATATTTTCTTAGGTGTGTGTATTAATTAGTTTGAAAGAAACAAATATAGACTAAGCGACAATATTTAAAGATCCATAAATTTAGAAGGAAAATGCATAAAATTTCACCCCATATATATTATTGGCTACACGTGCGTCGTGTTTATATTTTCGTTGATATAATATATTGATCGGAAAATACACATTTAATATTTCAAAGAATTAAAAATAATTTATAGAGCTCCTAAGCATTCTCCCTTTCTTTATTTGTTTATTTACACTTGTGTTTGTTTAGCTGCTCTTTATTTTTTATTTTTAGCTCTTTTGTGGCAAAGAAGAAGGGTGTCCGGGGAGTGTGTATAGTGACAAAGAAATACTTGACACATCGTAAAGTTTCGAGACGAGTTGGGAAAACTCAGTCAGTGTGACAAGTTGGTAATAAAACGGCAAAGTCAACAGGTAGAACAGCGTCGCAAAGAAACCAAAACCGAAAGAGAGGAGAAACAGAGACCGAAACAGGGGCAAAAGAAAAACTGACAGTTGGTCAAAAAGCCAAGTCACTCAGTTGGCCATAATTTTTTTTTTGTTTTTTGCACGGTCCCCCCGAAAAGATAAGAGCTCCGGTTGGCCCGAGTTGAGTTGAGCTGAGTCTCTTGAGCTCTTTATGGAGAGCTCTTTAATTTCTGCTGGTCGTGCCTTTATTTTTGCTGAAACAGCAACAACAGAATTTGTAACCTCAGAGAGCGTTGCTGGTTGTCTATTTCGTGGCTTATTTTTCGGTTTAATGGTCAGACACGGCTGTGTTGTTGCTGTGTTTCGTTGGTGCCGAAATGCGTGAGCCAGTGGGAAACAGGTTTTTTGGCCAAGTCAAGAGAATACCAAACAAAAAATATAAAAGCAAAACCAAAAAAAAAAAAAAAAGGAAAACACACGTAAATAAATAAGCCGCTGCTTTGGACTTGCCAATGGGTTTTGCAGTTTCAAAGTTTGTTCAGTTGCCCCGAGAGAAGCTCCGGGTATCTCGCATTTGGCTACCCACACACACACACACATTCGAAAAAAGAGAAAGAACGAAGTGTTGTCACTTAAATTCGAATTTGTATTTCATGTTTTGAATTTCAAATTTTTTTTGGTAAAGATAAATGAGAGGCACATATATTTTGGGAGTTAAAGTAGCTAATCCTAAAGGCAGAGGCTGTTATATATATTTAAATATCATTCAGTAATTATAAAAAGATGTGGAACTATGCTTGTTTAATAATTAAATATAAAACTACATAGGAAATATTACAAAACTAAATTACTTTACCTTTTCTAATACAGAGATTCATAATAATGATATTTTTAAGGTATTGTATATGAGATATTTTAAGGGATTTTAAAATGTTCTTTATAAAAAAAGAACACTTAACATATATTTATCAAAATGTAAGAAAGTGAGGCAGTGGATTTACTATTAAATAAAGTATATAAATATAATTATAAACCTACCTATTCAAGAGCTTTTTCTTGGCTTGTTAAACTCAAGGTCAACGTGAAGTATCTTTTAGTTACAAAGGCATACAAAATTGTAGGTTTTACAGGCTTATTAACTTACATAGTGGCTGTATCTATATGTTTGCCTAGGTTCATTTAAGTTTAGTTTTTAGTATGAGACTATATTGTAGGGGTAAAACCAGCCAAGACTCCTGCAGTCTTTCCAATTGCTTTTGCTAAGAAAAAATGATCAAATATATTCGAAAATTAGCTGCCAATTGCTTAAGCAATGTTTGTATTTTAACTCAAATCCACACATGTTTCACTGGATTCCTAGGTTGTTATTTACTTAGCAGCTGCTTGTCAATTGGTTTCTTCTCCATTCCGATCTATGAATTTATGCTTGGGACCCGCACACCCTCACAGTCAGAGATATTACGCTTTAATCTATGCAAATGTATCTAAGAGTTCTGCCTGGTTATTTATGAGTTTTTCTATTTACCGTATTGGTTTTTTTTTTATTTCTTTGCTTACTTTTCGCTTTGCCTTTTATTTATCGTTTTGCCTTTTTACGTTTATTGAATTTGAATTTCTAATTATTTTCATTATTGCAAATATATTCCAGCATTTGTTTGTCGCTGTCGGCATAGCCGCCGTGCAGCGTTCTCTATCTCTGTTGCACCCTTGTTGCGCTAATTGTATAATTGCACCGCCTGTTGTTTGCCATAGTACCCCCTTGACCCCCGCGATCGTTAACCCGTGTGGGTGTTATAATTTATTGCCATTTTCTGTTGGTTTGGGTTTTCTATTAGCGCGACTTACATGTCGACTCGTATTAATAATCGCGGGGTCCAGAAAGTCATGGGGCTGATAATGGAAGCAGAACGTGTGATGGCTGCGATTAGACAGGGGGGGCAAGGGGGCCAAATGATTATTGTCTCGCTAATCAAAAATGTTGTAATATTTTCGAGCTCTCGATTATCGATTGAAGCGAAGGCTACTTGCCGGAAACGGGCACTATTGAATGCGATTGTAAAAAAAAAGAAACCAGAAGCCAAGATAAGGCATTTTTGCATGCAGAACTAGTTCTCGTCTCTCACATTAGTTCGCTCTAATGAAGTAGTACTTTATGTCCGAGTTTTTTTTTTTTTTTTAATAACTTCTTGTTATTATCTAAGACATATCTGGCAAGTCATTACCTATTTCCTCATCCATCTGTACTAAGCAGGTAATTATGCGACTCCGACTGCGTCTGCGTCTGCGTCCAACCTGTTCTCTGCTCCTCGTCCGCTCCGCGTTCTCCCATATCTCACATTTCATTCCAGTTAATTCAGGTATTCCGTTTGCACTGCCAGCGCTTCCTTATTGACCATCGAACTTAACTCTGGGCATAATTTAGGTGGCGTAGAAATATTTGTTTGCTGCGGAATTTGCATAGGAACTTCAGGCGGACGGACGGACGGACGGACGGACGGACGGTCAAAGGTTAATGTTCTCTCACCTGAATGCGAACGAGACGGTTTGCTCTTTAAACAATATGGTTTAAGCAACAAAGGATAATAAATCTTATCGTCATATCAGCTGGGGCCATAATTTAACGTTTATCACATTGTAATTGCCATTGCCCTGCCCTCGGCTAGAGATGGTCGATATATCACTAATAATCGCACTGTTGGCGATATTTTCTTACATTATTATTGCATAAGTAATACAAATTATCATTGATATATATGCTTGTCAGATATTATAAAGCTACAAATCTGTATTTTATACACCTTAACTCGTTGAATATGCATTAAGATACTTTAAGTTACGATAACTTGCGCAAGAGTTGCGTCAATATATTTGATTAAAGGCGATAAGAATAATCAAAGCATAATTTTAAATATTACAACTAAATTGGTATTATATTAAACTTATAAATATGCCATAACAGCACAGTATTCCTTCATTTATTTATCTCTAATTTATAGAAATGATTACAACTTAATTAGTATTATATCAAACGTAAATGACGTATATATTTATTTTTTTATATATAATTTTAATATATTCCATAACAAGTTTGATCTATCGATGCACATTTTCTTAACTCATCTCATCGGGTGTTTGCACCTTTGAAGAGTAAATACTGTATCTTAACGATGTGGCTGCAGTTCCATTAGGCAAAGGGCTCCCTCCCCAGAACTCCTCTCGGTCAGAAGACGTTGAACAAAAGTGTCTGCCAATTGCCTTCCATTTATCATCATATTTCTTGCGTTTACCGCACACATTTCACCATTCGGACGTGTCGTGTTGGCCTGGCCAAAAAAAGACTCTGTTACTGTTACTTGGACGACGACTGCTGGCTGCTACTGGCATTGGGCTGCTTGTGACCCACATTCGGACGGAATGGCCCGGCCATTCCTCATTTCCCATTTCTCATTTTACATTTCACAATTTCGTTTCGTTTCGTTTCTCGGCGCAAATTCAAACAAATGCATTTTTGCGGCACTTGGCCAACTTTTTGTGTTTGTGGCCGAAAGTGAATGTGTGCGTGTGTACCGAGTATCTTGTATCTGCTGGCGAAAAGAAAGCCGTTTCCTTGGCTTACTTGGCTTTCACTCGCATCACGTTTTTCCTGCCTAACCAAGCAAACCGACTCTCAGTTGCAGTTGCTGCTGGCCTGCCGGCCCCGCCCTCCTTTCTTGCAGCAGCCTTTCTTGGCTTTTTGTTTTTTTTTTTTATTTTTTTGTATATATTTTAGCCTCCACCGTGGGTCGCACCCAACTCCTCCTTCATTTTCAGCTTTATTGCTCTCCGCATGCCATTGCCCAGATGCTGTAAATATTTTCATAAGCACGCACTTCGCTGCCCTCCTGCTCCCCTGCTTATTATACACACAGGTCCCCCCGCCATAAACCTCCTGAGTTCGGATGAAATCCGCCTTTAAGGGCCTTGCATTACTGGGCACTCTTGCAGGGGGGAGGTGCAATTTATTGCCACGGAAACAAGGAAGTGCGATACGTTTTGTGGACGGCACTTTATATTCCATTTATCTGCAGATTCTTAATTTCAATAAAGCATCGTACGAGGCAATTATGAAGTGAAATATGTGATTAATGGTACCGGCTCCTGAGCGCCTTAAGCCACTAATCAAAATTTGGAAACCTATTAACAATTATCATCACAATGAATTCCCCGAAATGTGCAATAAAGACAATGATCACTAAAAAGACTATTTTATAAGATAGTTTAGAAACTAATTGAAGTTATAATAAATTTTAAATAATGTTTATAAGACACCCGAAACTTTAGCACAAGCTCTTGAGCTTAACTGACAAAAACAAGTTCAGGATTCTTTCCTTGAATTACTGATTAAACATTTAATTTCAACACAAAATATGCGTGCACTTTGTCTTTGACATTGGAAGCGCGAGGCTGATAAGAAATAATAAAAACTGATAGCTAAAGAGGAAAGGAACTGACCGAAACATGCATTGAGCTTAAGGTCAGGGTCACAAGTTTATAATAAAAAAAAAGGAAAAATACGATTACTTTCAATATCAGCTACAGTTGGCTTCAATTAATTATAAACCCAAGTGTCTGTGTTTTATTAATTGCACCATGGGCACTTTGAAAAATAATCAAAAATTTCCCATTGACGTCTCATTTATTCTCCGGAGTCCTACACACTCTTGAGTTATTTATTCAATTCTCAGCCGCAACTTGTTTGCAACTCTAATGAACTGTTCAAATCGCATTGCATCGAGTAATTTGCATAATTATTACAAGCTCTGTGTAGCATGTCAAAAATCCTTCAATAAATTTTCCACTCCTACACAAACGGGATGGGATTATTGCAATTTATTTCTATTCTATTAGTGAAGCATTTTGAATAAATTCACTAATGGCTTTCCAAAGCCAATTTAATTTATACACATATTCTGTTGTTAATTTTCTCGCCCACATTTTCATTGTTTTTCCATGGCTATTTACATTTTGGTTGAAAAAAAAAACGATTAAATCCCAGTATTATTGAAATATATTTACACGATTTGAGCGCTTAACAGTGTTCGGAGCCACAATTGAACATGCAAATCACGATTACACAAAAAAGTTAATTTATTTTGGCTTCGACGATAAAATATTTAATTGTATTACTTTGTGCATTTGTGCGGCGAGAATTGGGCAAATCAAAAGAGAGAGGGAGAGTCGCGTCAAATGGGATAAAGGAGAATATGCCATGTATATAAATTTTATTTAATTGAATAGCAAAAACATTGAATTTTCGAAATGAATAAATAATGTTAATGTGTATGATACATAAATAAATAGTATAAGCCATATTATAATACACTATAGATGCGCGACCAGCCAGAATTTAGCCCTATTATAGGGCCAAAGGCGCTAGAATTACTAAGATGAGTAAAGACCATATATGTGAATTGCCATATGCAAGAACATTTTTCTGTTTCTGACAAAAATCGCGTTCTCTCCGTTTTCACAAAGTTGAGAGCGTAAAAATTTAAAAAAAGAATGCATTTGCTTGTGTGCGTACATATGTAGAAGGCGTGAGAATACGTGTACACACATACAGTCGCCGGCTGCCTCTGTATACCTACAAAAGAGCGACCAGCTTTAGAGCGCGCTCTCTTTGTCTCTATGACTGGGTACTACACGAAAAATGGCATGCAGCATCTTAGTACAAATTCTAATTTATTTACTAGAGCTTAGAAAATATGTTTTAATTTCTTTAATGTGTGGGAACCCAATTCCAATCCAACTTATACATTTTTTTAAATGTTTCCAACTTTAAAATATACTGTAGAATGTATTCCCCTTAATGAATATCTATACTACTAGCTCTTGTGTGTGTTTAAATTGCACAAATCCCTTGTTAAATATATATTCCTTAGCTTAACTTGAGCTGACGCCCATCCAAGCTTCAAATCAATTTGCAACTTAGACCTGTTTCAAAGGGCCAAGTCTCCCAGCGAGCCCCGACACTCATGGTTATTCAATTGCCTTTTGCCAAAAGTCAACGTCATTCTCATCGCCCTTTCACACTGCCGCCGAAGCCGTCCCCCGTCTCCAAGCCCTTCCTCCGCAATCCCTTCACCACGAAGCGGAGTCAACAGAAATGCTTCATTAATTGCTGCACACAATGGTGCGCTGCAGAGGAGCCGGAGTCGGCTGAGCCGGAGACAGAGTCCACGACGAGCAAGCGTTCCCCGGGCTGCGCTTAATTTGCTGCCTGCTGCGACGTCGCCTTGTCGGAGTTATAAATATGCAATTATGTGCCCGGGCCAAACAACATTGTGCTCGACATACCCGAAAGAAGAAACTTTTAGCTGCCTTCCAACTATCAGCATAATATCCCGCTCCCCGCCATTTAGTCTTTGGGCTGCACTTGGGGAAAAAGCCTTCTTTTAGGTTCATCTCCTAAATTGAGACATTTTAAAATGATTATAGATCCAAGGAAAAACTATTTGCAATCATCTTTGTCTGTTAAAATACTCCTTTATTGTTATATTTTTGAGCTAGTTGAAATAACATTCACTCGAATGCACTTTTGACACATCAATCTATTTACTTGGGCACCACTGCTTAAAGGTGAAGTTAAAATACTGCAACTTGCTAGCTCAAATGCAAATGGTCAACTCATATTCAAGAATCATTAATTATAATTAATTATATACTGATTAATTCCTATTAAAGTTCATTTCGTTTATAATTTGTCCATTAATTTGGAATTTATAGTTTTTCATAAGCTCCACATTTGAATTATTTATCAAATTCTTTGCTGCAACTGGTTTGTCACTTTAATGAAGTCCTACAAGCTCTTAAAATTTAAATGAAATGTGCAATAAAATATGGAATTAAAAAAAAAAGGCGCCTGTCTTTAAGATTCCTTTAATATTTCAAATAAAAACCCGTCCCAATAAGTCTTAATATAATGTGACTTCTGATGTTACAACTCTTATTCCCCAGTGTACTCTCTAACTCTGAGCTCTCCCTTCACTTCCTGCTGCTTCGACGCTGAGATCGCGGCCGGCATAAACAAATCTTGTTACACAAAGCTTTTTAAATATTTCATGGATGCGCTCGTAAAGTGCAGCGCGAGTGAAATTGGGAAATGGAGGTGGCGGGGTGTGTACTTATGAAGGTCTCAGCATCCAGGAGGAGAAGGAGGAGGAGGAAGTGGTGGAGGGTGTGAACTGGCAGTGGCCAAAGTTTATTAGGCAAAACCATTCGAGCTGAGCCTGCAGCGCGGGTTCGGGTGAGTGCAACTAATTAAACAGCTGGCAGCCGGGATCTCCTTTCTCCGCCTCCCACGGCCCCGTTTGGAACCCCTTCCGGGGAACTTTTTAACGCGCTTATCTCTGGGAGCTGGTCCCCTCTGTTTTAAGATCGGGAAAATGGAGGGGTTTCTGGTTTCTGTTTGCTTAACAAGTTTGCCCATAAACTTTTGCCAAACTGCCACATGGCGTTCCTTGCACGCCCCGGCCCCCACCGAATCTCATTCCCATTTTTTTTTGCTCCTGGAATTCCCACACACAACTTTAGCTTTTGTCTGGATAAAATTTTTATTCGGTTTCGCTTCTTTGTTGCACTATACGAAACATTTTTGCGGTTGCTTTGAATGGGCCTCCTTTGAATTGGGTGAAAATAATTTTAATAGAAATATTACAAATATGTTTTTCGAGGCAGAAAGAAAATTTAAACAATATTTTATAAATAAGCAGCAACCTTTTTTCGCTCAGTTAATAGGTTTTATCTGAATTGCAAATGAGTCTTAACGAGGAATGTCAGAATATATCGTCGTATTGATACTGTATCGATATTTGACGTCAAGGTCATAATATAAATCGATATTTTAACGATATTATTTCCCAAGAAGAGGCTAAGCTTAGTTTATTGTTGGAAATAAATATGAAGTGTTTGTAAATACGAAGCTTTAAAGATGTTTTAAATATAATCGTCAAAAAATGAAAGAAGATCTTATTACATTTTTCGATATTTTAACGTAAAATGCGATATTTTTGATAAATCAAATTTCGATATATAAAATTATACGATATTTTCGATATGATATTGACGGCGACATTTTTAGAAATATTACTTCGGACTTTTCCTCTCGATATAAGCCCATTCCTAGTCTTAAGCCATCATAAGTAAAATAAAAGCCACAAATGAATGCCTGGAAATTACAAGCCTTGTAACCACAATAATTAGGGTATTCCTTGTTTCGGTTTTATTATACGTTGTAAATGTGTGCCCCTGGCTGTGACTTCAATTGCTGCCATAAACTCTTCTCCTCCGCCCTGGCCTTTCTCCTTTCTTTTTCTTGAGGAGAATGCAATGAAGTGAAGCAAGCCAGAAAACAAAACGCTTTTTCTCTCGGCATTTTCTTTGTGTGTTGGTGGACTCTTTTGTTTTGGTCTCTGCACGTGAGCGGGTTTTGGTTTCTCTCCTTCTTTTTTTTCGTTTTATTTTTTGTACTCCTTAGTGCAGAGGCAGCATCCTCCGCGTCACCCTCCCCCCGCGCTTTTTCACATTTCCCCGGGTGCGGTGGCAGGTTTTTCCTTGGGTGAATGCACTTTATGGGACTTGCGGTGTCCGTTATTGTTACAGTTGCCTCTGTTTTCGTTATTTTTGCACAAGGAAGCGGGCTCCTCCCCAGCTGAACCCGACTGCCCGAGTACTTTGACTTATGACTGCCTCGCTGAATGCCCGAATGTCTGAATGCCTGAATGCCTGAATGTCTGAATGAGTAAATGACTGAATGGCTGACGGAGCGGACGGAGCAAATAAATGCTCGAGTGCCGGACTGACGGGGCGCGTGCTCATAAAATTTGTGCATATTATTGTGTGGTGCGTGCACTAAAAATAAATAAATAAAATTATAATAAATAAATTAAAGCCATATAATCCCTAGAATTTATCACCAGCCTTACATTTCGTATACAAGAAAGGGTTATGTGTAATAATTTAAGTTCTTAACTCTCCCTGGCTTAGTGTAATATTTCTCTCAGTGCCTGTGACTGTATCCGCTTGCTCTCCCTCCGCCCTGCTCTGACCTTCGGCTTGTGTTTGTGCAATTACATTTCGCGAAATGCAAAACATTTAACTCAATTTTCGCGGTTAGCCGTGGCGATCGTTAAGATGCGACTCGGCCCCAAAAACAACTCAACTGCGCTCCCCCAATCAGGCGGAACTGTAACGATTTTTGTGGGCCGTCATAAATGTGCTTTCAGAAACCCAAAAAGAATCCGAACGAGGGGTGGGTTGGTGGGTGTCGTGGGGTGCGGCAAGGATCATAAACAATTCAATGCCTCGAGTGCAACGACGCAATGACCCCACTCACCCCAGAGCCCATTACAAAAATTTTTTACAAATCTGTTGACAGTTTTCGAGGCGCAAATAACATTTTTAACCCAGACAGACTTTTGTGATCAGTACACGGAAAGAAATGTGGGGTAATAATAATAAAAACATATATATATATGAATTAGTCTCGTTTTACCTCCATTATTTTGCAAGATTTGAAAGTAAATGAACTTTCAAGTTGCATACAGAACAAAATATACATATTTTTGTTATTATAAATCTTTATAATATTTATTTCTAATTTTTCTGTGCTTCTAGAAAGCTGGTGGTCCTGGAGAGGAAGCCATTTCGTTAGCGGTGGGAGGTAGTTTTGAGTTAGGCAAGAAGCGTGTCCGGAATTTTAGATGAATATCACGCATACGCCCTGGGGTGCTTCAGTCGAAATATTCGGACCCATGCCTCATCACATTTATGGCTAAGCCAAAAATAAAAAATACATGGGCGTGTTTGCCACCTCAGACAGAGTAATAATAAGCGCACAAATTAATACAACAAAAAGCTAAACAGTAAAGCAATTGGAAAATGGCTTCTGCTTCTTAAGTTTTAAAAAAATTCCATGAAAACTATGGATTTTTTTTCAGTTTGTTAAATACACACATTGAATGGGCCATGAAATTTAAAGTTTTTTATTTATTTCTGAATAGTTGCACAGAGAATGACACTAGAAATGGCCTTTTCCGCCCCTTACATGCGCATAATAACCAAATTGTAAAGCCAACTTTGCATATAAGTATGCATAAACTATGCATAAATTTCCATGCTGTGTTTGCCACTAATTTAATATGCATTTACCCCATTTTGGGTATGTTTTCATAGCCGGTGACTTTGTGGCTGCCTTTTATTCCATAGTTAATTTTCATTCTCCACTTGGACACGCAAATTGATAAGAGTTCTTGGCCATAAAGGAATAAGCCTTCACAGCTGCGTACTTGCACTTGCTCTTGGGGGGGTTGAATGCACTGTATTCACTTCAGATAAGCTGGGAATAATGCGTTAATGAGGAGTGCAATGTGTGATGCCATTAAAGTGCAAGGCAGGTGAATGTATGGTAGCACTTAAGTCTTACATGCCCATAGTTTTGCTTAAATAATGATTTAATTAAATTTTAACAAAAAACACAAATTTCCAGTGCCAAGACTTGTTTCTCTAATTAACAAACAAAGAAAAATCCGGGAACTTTGTCAAGTTTTCCTTTGTCTCTCCTTTGGCTTCGTTTTGTTTCATAAATTATGTTTCTGTTTTCCATCTAATTATTTCCCAACCGAGGCCAGTGACAAAAATTAAAGACAACTTTCCCTTTGAAGTCAATTAATGCAAGACTTGTAATTAAATATTTAAAATATATAAAATGCAGCTGCAGTGCTTATAGATCTTTTTGTATTCGTGGGAGAGAGGCTGTCCCTGACTTTGAACTTGAATGTTGGAATAAATTGATGTGTTTTTTATTGTTGTATTTATTTATTTGTATGCCACTCGCAGCACATACTTTGGGCACAATGCCTGGCGATTGTGTTGTGTTGTTTCTTTTTTCGCCTCTTGATTTTGCCAGTTTTTCGTGTGTAATTTAAATTTATTTTACAAGCCGCCTCGCTAATGAAGTCATCGAAGCGAATCGTCGAATTGCGTAAGTCTAGACGAAGCTCTAGCTCTAGGGTGGTGGCGATTGCTCAGGGATTTTCGGGGTTACGAGGGGAAGGAGAAGGCCATCAAATAGCATAACAAACACGAACATTAAAGCATTTTCAGCTGAGTCACTTCCAGATAGAAAGATTCAATCGCCGTGCTGCTATTGAGTGTCTTGCAGATGTCGACATTTGCCGCTTGCTTTTTAGATTTTACCAACCAAGAGTTATAAAAAAAAGAGTCAGCAGTTTTTTTTTATGACGAATGCCTTTCTATTTTAACGATATTATTGTTGGGAGTTCTAAACCAGATTAATTGAATTAAGTATATAAAGTTAAGAGATTATGGGGGCTTCATTAGATAAATATAATTAAATGCTGATTCAAATGTTGAGATTTGTTTCTCAAAACTATTTAATAATAGAAAGTATCCCATTATTTCTAAAACTCATATTTTGACGTGGCGATATACATATATCGATTTTCTCTTTGATATATCGAAATTTTACATTTTACTCTGGGAAAACTACACCCAGAGAAAAAAATGACCCAAAAGGTGTTCAAATTACCTAGAATTTTAGGAAAAATTACCTAAAAAGTGCGCCAAGGCGGAAATTACCT
>JAEIIU010049668.1:749-25602 GCA_018874675.1 Drosophila baimaii | reverse complement strand
TTTTCAGGTTCTGTGGTTCCAAGGGGGGGGAAATTTCCCTATTTCCCCCCCCGTGGATCCGCCACTGCATAAGGGAACGCACATACAACGAAACTTGGTTAAGAAAAGGATATGTAGATAAAATAGTTGGCATATAAATTGATATATAAAGTTATATAGTAGGTAGTATATGCATAAGACAACACAGCCGCAATATGCTAAACTCATAACCATCGTTATAATGATCGCCAGATTATATCCATCAGTCATTGTCATCAATCATCACCATTATTATTATTAATTAATTACTTAATATCAAATCAGGACTAGAAAGAAAATGGCAGACGAGGAGCCTGCTTTATTTTTTTTTGGGATTTTCGAGCGGGTGTTAATGTGGCTTTTATGATTCAAAACTCTGTTTGTTTTTTGGTTCGGTAATTTGTTGTTGCTTGCTTGGTATTTTTCATTTTGAATTGAACTTTGGTTAAATGCAGACGAAAAACGAATAAATAATAATACAAAAAAAAAAAAAAGAATCAAGGGGAAAATAGTTGAACAGTTACAAACAGTTATCAAATAGTTGCAGCATTATATTCATATATAGATTGTATGCATAGTTTATATAGATTAACGCAATTTCCGTTGGGACCTACCAAATAAATAAATTAAATACATGAGATAATCTCTATGAAACGAAGGGAAATGCTCATATTTCATGTAGTTTTTTTATCTTTTGCAGATTGCAACCAAAAAAGTAAAAGTAAGAATAACAAACAAATGCAATTGCAAAAATGGTTTCATTTGGGGTGAACTTTTTTTTTGGACGACTCTTTGATCCTCCCGGCGATGAGCCTACCCATGGGGCTTAAATATGTATGTTTCCATAGCCATTATATCAATATCAATATTTGAGCCCTGCCTAAATATTTGTTTTGCTTTTGGTCTTTGTTTCTTGTTTGTTTTTTCTCGGCTTACAAGCTAGAAAGTTCGTTTGGTAAAACTCTTACAAAATACATGTATTTAATATAAAACAAAAACTGGTCAATTATTTGTACATTTATGATACCTTATTGCTTCTCTGTATTTGGTGTTGGGTTTTGTGGGTGTGTGTGGCGTGTTTAATTGTGTGTGTGTTTTATTGAGAATTTACAACAAAAGTACGTAGTACGTCAGGCAATAAATACTTAATAATAGTAATACAACGCTGAAGACGAAAAAATATGTGAACAAAACGCTTACCTTCTGGCCATTGTACGCAGACTGTGTGTGTGGAGGTGGTGGTGTCCAGCAAACGATTTATATATTTTTTATATATATTCGTGTTTTTTTTTATATGGTCGTGGCATGGAAAAGGCAAGAGAAAATATTTTCATTAGTTTTGCATTTAAATTGGGTTTTTTATTTCTTGTTGCATTTCTTTTATCCTTGCTGGATAGCCTATTATAAATATTGTTGGATACATGTCTTAGGCACATATAAAAAACAGGCAGAGCTCTATTACAGATACTAGATTGATTTTCTTTTTTTTTTCGTTTTGTTTTGGTTTTGTTTTTAGTGCTTATGGTAATTGGTTAAATACTGCAGAATACTAATTGATTTGTGGCAATTTGTGTTTTCATTGTTTGGCTGGTGCATGCAGCATCCTTGTGTTTTCTCTCGTTTTGTTGGAAATTTGAGGGGGGGTATTTACATACATGTATGAATTCAAAACAAGACTTGTTCACATAGAGAAAGGGATTCGATCATAATTATGCATACACTTAGTTGCAATTTGGGTAGAAAGTTGGGTAGAAAGTGATTGGGTTTTAGGGGGAAATGTGTTAGCCAGATAGTTTAGGTCCCAATATTAATTTTTACTTAAGTCCCCATTTAAATTGTAACTCTAGAGCTAGCAGCGCATTGTTTATAAATGTCATCGATACTAAAATGATACATTTATAAACAAAATAAAATAAATATATGCTTTCGATAGAGTTATCGATGGTTTGCCAGCTCTAGCTGTACAAATTCTAATGCTATCGATTTGATCGATATTTTTTGAGCTTTATAACTTCTCTAGGTATTTATTTACAAGAATTCTTTTCTCTTTGCCAAAATAGAACCTTTGATAGATAGTCTTTGCAATTATGGTGGTAAGCCAATGTCAATCAATTTAATTAAATGCGTTATCGATGCTTTAATCAATTCGGTTGATATTATTATCGATACATATGTCAGCCCTTAAACGTCACTAGGTATTATCGATTATTTGCCAGCTTAAAATCATCAAATTTTAAGACTATCGATTCAATCGATATTATTATCGATCAGTAACCAGCACGAGAGCGTCTCTAGGTCTTTATTTACAAGAATTCTTTTCTCTTTGCCAAAATATAGCCTTTGCATTTATGGTGGTAAGCCAATTCTAAGACAATCAATTTAATTGTATGCGTTATCGATGCTTTACCATCTCTAACTCAACAATAATACTGGAATACATTCAGTCGCTATTATTATCGATACATTTCCCAGCTCTTAAACATCCCAAGGTATTTAATTTGAAAACCTTTCCTCTTTGTGCAAAAATAGAGCCCTTGATAAGCTTTGCATTCATTGGAAATGCAAAAGAAATGCTTAACAAAATGACAAATAAGCAAGCAATGATTGCTTCCTTCCACCAATCGAATGGTTACACAATGAGCTCTCCTGTCTCTCTCCCATTCTCTCTCTCTCTCGTCTTTGTGTCAAGGAAATTCGCAGGAGTCTGCAATGGCCCTGGAAAATGGCAAAATAAATACCCCAGCAAAAGGGCAGGCAGGGAAATACCACCGAAAAATGCAGTAACAGAGACATGTCAGACAGACGGAAAACAGAAGAGACAGAAGCAGACACTTGCTTGATGGGCATGAGGAACAAGGACGAAAAGTCGACGGGGCATGGGCATGGGCGCTTTGGCGCATTAAGTTTAACATGTCAAAGGATCAACGCAAAAAAAAAAACGAAGAAAGAAATACAGCGCACACCAAGAAAGTTAAAAGGGCAAGGAGATGGGCTCCACCAAGTCAGGCGCCGGGTGTGGGGGAAATCAACCTATATGGAGTAAATTTTCCTGCAAATGCACAAAGTAAGTGTGCGAGGCATCGCATTTGCATAAGACATAACAAAACACAGGGCAGAATAAAACGTTTCTGCGGCAGGGAGCCCCCCAAAGGAATCCCCCCCAGGATAACCAGAAAACTTTACTTTATTTTTGTTTTTTTTTTCTTGCTAAATTTATGTGTGGGTATGGGTTTGTTTGGGGTGGCACTGTGTGCTTCTGTGTGTGGGAGCCACATGTTTGCAACTTTGTGGTTTATTTGCAATTATCCCGACTACCGCCGCTTGACTGACTGACTGACTGACTGACTGGCTGCGGGACTCGTTGACTGACTGGCTCCCACTCCTCGTGGCAACCCACGACTGCCGGCTAACGAGCAGGACAACGACGTGAGTCGTCCTCCTCCTGGCTGGGTAATAATGCAGCAGGCGATTTGCCATGCAAAAGAAGCCAGTTCGAAACGTGATAAAGTGACTGCCAGAGAAGCGAGGGAAATTGTGAGCTCTGAGCTGCTCTGCTGTCCTTTCAATTCTTCGCCTTGTCTGTCGGCACTCGGAAAAAAGGGGAGATTTTAAATTAAATATTTCTCAAGGATATTAAGGTATATATTTTATATGGCTGATAAGCGAAACAAGAATGTGACCTGATGGGCAGTATTTAAAGCCGGAATCTTGTTTAGTTCAGTTCAATAAATACTTTTTAAGTTGGATAATTGAAAATAGTCCTTGATGAGCATTTAAGTAAACTGATATATCTGCTTTCAAATACCTTCTCTATAATATTGAATTTCCACTGTTTTTAGTCATGTATTATAGCATCCTGGGATGGGCTACCACTAAAGAGCCGGTAAACTTCTTGGGACTCCTTGCAGCATTTAGTGCAACTCAAATGAAGCGCATTAGGTGAACGTGCACATGGCCAAGGACAGGGCCCAGGACGTGTGGCAGAAAGGCAGCTAGGAAGCTGAAGCTGGCTGGGTACAAAAAGGCAAACAGGATCTCCTGCTTTAGCTCTCCTCCATCTACCATCTCATATTGGCCCTTTTTTCTGTGTCCGTCTCTAAGTTTTGTTGGCAATACAAAAGCATTTTGCATCAGCACAAGGATAACCGACCACCGGGGAACTGGAAGGAAGCGGCTGAAGATGGGAATGGAGATGGAGCAAAGCTGGCAACGTCCTGAGCCGCTTTGCCAGGAGGTTCGTTCGTTCGCAACCCATCTTTTTCAATCTCATGGCTCCCGGGTTCAGCTCGAGTTCAGTTTTGGTTTGGTCGGTTTGTAAGCGGCTTATCGTATTGAGCGTTCCCAAAGTATAGATTTTGCTGCTGTGAATACTTTTTAATGGCAAACAGAGTGGAGACGATTTAATCAGCAGTATTATTTATTATAGATTGCATGGAAAAACTTTTCTCGGTTTCAACTTCTTTAACTCAGTTTCTTTCTCGCTTTCTGCTCATCCCTTCTTTTATAGTTATTTGCGGAAGAAAAACAACTGCAAATGTATCTAAGAACTTCTAGCTGAACGAACTTTAAAAGGCATATATATATCCAGAATCTTTTCAGTAAGAAATCAAATCGGAAAAGAGCATTAAAACGGGGGGGTGTGGGTGTGTGGGAGGGAGTAAATAGCTGAGCAATGATTGGGAATTAATTTTGATAGATAGATTTTGTAGGCATCATAATTCTATAAGAAGATTTTCCAAGGTATTGTGGAAAGTTGTAAAAATAAATTTAAAGACTTTTTGCCAATTCAATCGATTTGTGAAGGTACCAAAATATATTATTAAACTGAAAGGGAGATGAAGAAAGGAAGAAGACAGCTGTGGGAAAGATATATAAATACATCAAAGACTTAAATCGAAAATAATTGCCAGCAGATATGTGAAATGCAAAAAAAACATCCCAAGAATCTGTATGTCTTGCTTGTTGTATTTTGTATCTTTTTTTTAACATGCTGGGACTGAAGTTTTTTAGCTTAGTTAAATGGGAACGAATTTTGATATTGATTTCATTCAGCCAATCATTTTTGTGGGGGGTCAGGACGAGTACAATACACAGTTAGCAACAGTTAACGTGCAACATGCCAAGGCATATATGTCTGAGAAGTCCTTGCAGTTAAATCGAACGGATATATAAGGGGGACGAGGGATATAGATCGGAAGCTGCAAGCAGCAAGCATTCGTGTCTTAGTTTAGGGTTTTCATATTTTATTTTTCTGGCAGGCACACAAACGAATTACCAAAAAACAAAAAGATTATGCATTTTTCATTTTGATATATTTCTTTTTATTTTTTTTTGGGGAGATTTTGGTTTTTTTTTTTTTTTTGATTTTGGGCTCACCTAGAGCTGGGGCCGGTATGGCACCATCTTTGGTCAGTACAACTGTGTGGGGTGTTTGAGAGAAAACAAAATGAAAATCATATAAATAACGCTGGTCAATCATCATCATCATCATCATCATCAATCATCATAAATATCATTATCATAATCGGTATCAATAATCAAATAGCAGACGCATTAAACATAACTTAATCGAAACCACAAATACGCATTAATTTGATGTATATTAAATATTATTTGGATGTGTGTTTTGTTTTTATGGTTAGGCAGCCGCAAAACCCCAAGAAAATATATAAATCACTAAAATACGGTATAAATGGTATACATATTGAATATGGTTTCCCGCAAGTTAGTGGCATTTTGATCGAGAGTTAACAAGTTTTTATTTTGTTGATTGCTTTCAAGCATTAACACAAACACAAAACGGTGGAAATTTCTAGCGTGTGTTCTTTTTTTTTTGCCACAAGGGAAAACTAGGAGGGAAAAACGTAACATTTTCATTAGGAACACACACACAAACACACGCTCTGGCATTCGCTGGCAACTCAATTTCTCAGTTTCTCAGTCAGTTTCAGTTTTTGGCCACCAAAGAAGTTGATGTGAAAAGTTCCAAAACAAACAAACAACAAAAATACAAAAAAGAAACAATACAAAAAAAAAAAAAAAAAATAGAAAAGAACAACAACGTAAACTTAAGGAATGTTAGGAAACTAACAAAAGCAGCAAAAACAATGCACACTTAAATAGAGCTGACTTTTATTGCTATTGTTGTTGTTGTTGTTTTATTTTTGTTGTTGCTGCTGCCGTTGCTGTTGCATTTCATCGTAATTGCATTTCTTCGGCGAACATTTGAACTTGTTTCATTATGTGGCTTAAACTTAGCGCTGCCATGTGGTTACACTGAGAAAACTACTATTTAAGATTATAGAAAACTCTGTATTTAAGATTTTGTTTTTTCTTGAAATAATATTAAACTACAATGACTCATTATTATTTAATTAATAGGTAGAGTTGATTAAAAACGTTGTTTTTAATGGTAAGTTTATTACAAAATAATTTTAAGCTTCACAGATTTCCTGGTTGGGAATTATAAGTCAGAAAGCGTGCCTACGTGTCTATGCTTAAGAGTTCACTTGCTTTGTTTTTCTGTCTTTCATCTTTATTAACTTTTATCTTAGGACACAAGGAATTATAGATTTAAAATGTATTATACAAAAATTGTTATTTAGATTGAATAAGTTTATTTTAAATATTATAATAAAATCTTCAATTTTTAAGTATTTATTTTATTTAAATATTTTTTCCAAGCCAAGTTTTAAATATTTTTTCAAAAATTCTTAAATCAAGAGTTTTTCTTCTCACTTAATTATATTTCTCTGTGTACAGCATGTGCGTGAATATTTGATGTGTGTGTTGAAGTGTATTTTAAGGTGTAATTTGTGATATAGTGTGTGTGTGAGTGTGTTAGGGTCACTTACCGTTGGGTACTGTTGTCACTTTTTTGGTTTGTACACGTGCAGTGGCGTTATTCACCTTCACAATTGGTTATTGTATTTATTTTGATATAGATTTTTTTTATTGATAGATCAGCGAGCGTGGTTGTTGTAGTTGTTGTTGTTGGTTTGGTGATGAGTTTTTTTTTTTTTTTTAATTTTTATTTTATATCATATACACACACATAGCAGAGTATATATATATATATAAAGATCGCATGTATATAGAGAATGTAGAAATAAATTATGTGTTAGTTAACAATTACGAAAATCTTTTGCAAATTTCTGTTTAAAGTGTGTGTTGGTGGAAATATGTGTGTGCGTGTGTGTAGGAAGGGGATTTTTTCTTATTATTTGTTTTTCTTTTTTGGGAATAATTGAAAAGGTATTTCATTGACAAATGAATAAGGTTTCGGCGGCGTTTATATTATAGGGCTTCAGGCTTTTTTGGCTTGATTTCAAAAGGCAATCGGTTTTTTTTTAACAGAAAAATATTATGAAACATTTTCTTTAGCGAAAAATAAAAACAAAAAATGGCTTTTCAAGAGATACAATTTCACAAATGTAAGAGATTACAACCCGAACTGCATTCAGTTTGCATTTCAAGGACATTTTCAATGGGCAAGCTTTTTATGTCTCTGCCGAAATTGTTTTAAATTTCATTTGTTTCGATTACAAAAAGTGTGGAAAATTAATTTTTGAAGGCTTTTCAGCGTACAGACGACCGACGATTGTGTGAATGCACATTTCCGCTTCCGGTTACGTTCCAACCCTATATATGGCCAGCCAGAGACTTAATTAGACTCGCGCGATTTCCGCTGCCATTTGGCCGACAACGAAATGGAAATAACATTGCAATGCCCGATGCCTTTTATGCGGCTCAGTTAATTTGTTTAACCAACCAACCAACGGACGGACAGGCGAACTTTTCAGCATACTTTGCACATTTTCAGCATATTTTAAATGCCAATTATTTGCGGCTGGCCAGTGAGCATTAATCAGAGAAAAGGAAAAAAGACCAAAAAGGGAGAGAAATGCGTAATTAATTTTTAATGAAAGGCAAATAAGAATCAATCACTGTGCTGCGGTGCTGACAATGCGTGGGCGATGGCTAGTCCTTGGATTAAATGAAAAAAAAAAGAAGAAAGAAATGAACGGGGTAAACAAAAATATTATTGAGCATTTTCTGACACACGCAAGGATTAAAAGTTGAAAAGCAATTTCAGTCCGCTACACTCCTGTGATGGCTTGGAATTAGTTAGGGGGTGTGTGTGTGTGTTTATGGTGTGTGTGGTGTGTATGTGTTTGTGTGGTGTATTTTTGGGTAAGTCGTATATATGATATGGCATGCACCCACCTCGATTTTGCGTCCCTCAACCACGGTGCCGTGTAGACGTTCGCGTGCTCGTTCTGCATCGTTGCTGTTAGCGAATGTTACAAAACCGAATCCCTGCCATTCGCAATCAAACATGCAATTAAAGAAACATATAGAGTATATAGATTACGATTTTCAAAAAGGAACTAAATGAAATAAAAAAAAAAAAATCAAGTAACGATAACAACAAAAGTCTTCTTCGGGTTTTTGTTGAAGTCGTAGATATATATATATATATGGTTTATATATTTATAAAGCTAAAGCTACAAAATACATCAACAAGGCGGCCAAGGACATGCTTTTTTTCGGACAAGGGGCCATTGGCACACATCTCCTCCTTACACTCCAAAAGGGGGTAGGGCGGGGGTTTATTTTTTGGGTTGGCGACTGCGACATGCACGTGCCCTACTTTGCACTCTTTTGTACTCCCACCGCCCACCTGCTTCACTCTCTCTCTCTCTCGCTCTCTCTGTATCTTTGGAAACTCCTGCTGCATCTCAAAGTGCTGCTCCTGAATTATGCACAATTCCTGGTGCTATGGTAACTATGCAATTATTTTCGCCCAGGCTCCACAGGCTCCACTCCGCACAGCTCCCATAATAATGCTGTAAAAAGAGGACAGCTCGACAAGGTTGCCACGGCGACGACGACGGACAAAAACATCTCTCTCTCTCTCCTTGGAATACTTGAAGTGCATAATTTAAATGAATTGTGCGACAATTAGATGCAAAATGTCCTGCACAATTGGCGGGCAGAGCAACAGAGAGGAGGAGGAGGAGGAGGAGGCGCGAGGCGCTAAGCAGGCAGGCGGGGGAGTACCAGAGCGCACTCTTCTTCGAGGATAAAAGTTTTTGGCACAAACTTACCTTGCTGCCGCGCTCGTTGAATATAATTTCCACATCCAGAATGGTGCCAAATTGCTGCGGGAATAGACAAAATAATAAATATTAATTTTATAGCAAGCTGTCGTCAAGAGAGGGGGAGTTTTCAAGGAGTCAATATTCCAAGTAAAATAAATAATAAGAAAGGAAGGGAAGGTAGACTTAAGGCTTAATTGCATTTAAGTTTATTTTTGATGAGATTGAGCTCTTTAAATATTAATTTAAGTATTCAGAAAGAGGCATAACTCTTTTTATAATAATAATAAATTTAAGATATTCTTTTCACTTGGAAAATTAATGAAAAAGTTTATTTTGCATTAAGAAAAAGGAATACTTTTCCATTTAAAATTGTTTTTACTACAAAATGTACCCAGAATATTCCTTCTTTTACATCCTTATTGAGTATATTCTCTTCACTCACCCCAAACATGGCCCTTAGATCGGGATCCCGGAAGCGAAACGGTATATTGGAGACATGCAGCCTCTTGGGCTGACTCTTGGCATCGAGGGAGGCTGCAACGGCAACAGCGGCGGCCACCGAGGACACCGGCTGGGCCGGGACTAGGGCGCTGCTGAGACTAGTACCCGCTGCTGCTTGTGCTGCTGCAGCTGCGGTGGGCGACTGCATCGAGGTGGTCATAATGCCGCTGGCCGCAGCAGCAGCTGCATTCAGATGGGCAATCACCTGTGATGTGTTGGCCGGCACAACTCCACCATTGTTGGCACCACCATTGGCCATGCTGTCCAATCCTGTGGTGGGCAGTAGGCCAACGCCGCTGCTGCTTGTGGCTGCCAGGGCACCGGTTGATATCGAGCTGCCTGTGACCGAGGTGGCTGCCGATTGCACGGATGTGGGACTGCTGCACAGGAGTGGCTGCTGCTGTTGCTGCTGCTGGAGGGCGGGCGGCGTCTGCAGGAGCGGTTCGCCGCTAGCCACCGGCGATGTATTACCCGACATGCTGCCCTCGTTGGCACTGCCATTGAGGGTCAGTCCTGCTGCTGCTGCTGCTGCTGCCGCCGCCTGCTGCTGCGAGGCTGATGCGCTGGACGGGGAGCTGCTGAGCGGTGAACCGGGCGTACCACCGCCTCCTCCGCCGCCGCCTATACCGGCGGAGCCAGTGCCGCCGGCGGCGTTGGCCATCGCGGAGCTCTGTTGGGAATCTGCTGCCTCATTGGCGATCAATACTGTGGACTGCAAAGAGAAAGAGATAAGAAATAGGTTATTTAGTAAGTAAATCTATTGAAAAATTTAAATATTTATTAATTAAAAACTATAATTTAAGTAAATAAAACAATAAATATGTTGTTGACTGTACTTTCATTGAATTTAAAAGCTTACAGGAATTCCTAATATTTAAAACAATGAAAATTCCAACTAACTGAGCTTAAAAACTGGTAAAGTGAACATGAAATTTTCCAATCTCATTTCCATCGCTCAATCGCGAAATTGGCGAGTTTTTGGAAAACTTTTGCCAAGCACTCAGACTTGTTTGCAGTTGCAGCATTTTTTTCGCTGTTGAATTTTCAGTTCTGCCTGGCAAATCGAATGCGAACAAGTGCCGCAATAAATAAACAATTGAAATGAAAATACAATTTTCAAGTGGTTTACATTCCCAGAGCAGATGGAAATCCTGTGGGAATGGGTGAAAAGCGGGCCACGCATCTGTGGCAGTGTGTGTGTGTGTGTGTGTGTGCGAGTATGTGTGTTTGTGCGTGTGTGTGGAGGTATGACCCAATAAAAAAGTTATACACACAATTGGGACAACCAGACAGACACGGTACAGGAGCTGCAAAACCCATACGGACACTCCCCTCACAAATGCACTGAGCAAATATTCGATTTGAATGCAAATCGTATAAAGTACTATATATTTTATTGGATTAGGTCACACTGGAATAGGTATTTTGTGGGAAATATAGAAAGGGTCACACTGTATTTGTCCGTTATGTCCGTCTGTCTGTGTAAATCTCTAGATTTAGACTCAACATTTTAGAGACTATAAAAGTTTGAATTACAACATTTGGTGGTAACATTCTTATGGGTTTCACAAAGATTATTTTTTATATTAATTTTTAATCATATAAAATTTCGTTTTTAAAACAGTTGTACTAAATTTATATAAAAGGCACCTAGTTATAAAAAAAGTAAGCTTTTGGGAATACTTTTATAAATTCTAAGAATAATTCCTTGATGAACATGGCAGTTATCAGACGATAAAGT
This sequence comes from Drosophila baimaii, assembly GCA_018874675.1. Taxonomy (NCBI): domain Eukaryota; kingdom Metazoa; phylum Arthropoda; class Insecta; order Diptera; family Drosophilidae; genus Drosophila; species Drosophila baimaii. Next base: position 14,238 of record JAEIIU010049668.1, on the reverse strand, counting down.
CGCAACCTTCTATTTATCTAGCTCACACTGGCCTCCGATGCTTATTGGCGTCTTAGGAGGGGAGTCCTGGCTTCGAGACAGGACTAACTCTATTAAAATATATTGTTTTCTTTTTAGAACATTGAAAGCTACTCTCTTTACTTACTTTCTTAAATTACATTATTATAAAATACATTTTACATTTTGAAAATCTTTCTATTCTATTATTTAAATAATTCGATAATCTAAGATTGAAAGCAAAGAAGCATTTCTTTATAGGAAACATATCTCCAAAAAGTATATTTTTTCGAGAATTTAAGTCTTTGTGTTTCTAGATTTTTCCCCCAGTACATTCCTACATATTTTGTGGCACAAACTTGTGTTGACTTATGCAATAAAACTGTCGCGCAAACTGTTGCAATATACCCAATCCACCGCAGCAGCAGCAGCAGCAGCAGCAACGGCGGCGACAATGCAATGCAATCCCCATCGAGCCCGCGGAAATGTTTGCATTTTGTATTTCTGCATTATTAAAACTGAAAATGCACTGCCATGGCAGGATATTATTGTTGTTTCACTCCACTTCCCCCCACCACTGTATTTTTGTCTGCAGGAATAATATGAAAAATTCTCGATTCACGCAGGCAAAACAGATCGCAGCTAAATTCGATGACAATGCAATAAAGGCCAGAGTAAAGAATTGCGTTCGCCCCATAATGTAGGCAATAGAAATAGCGCTTAACTTAATTTGCTGCGCATTGTTGACACATAAATCTAAACAAATTTTTTGTGTGCCGCCCTGCCCTGCTGTGCCTGACAATATACATTTTTTGTTTCTCTCTGCTTGCTCTGCATTTTTTTTTTTCAGGTTTGCATGTTTACCGAACATTTCGGTCCCAAAGTGAAATGGCGTGAAAAACTTTGGCCCCATAAATGGCTAACGGCGGGGAGTGGGAGGAGACGACGGAGGCGGTTGGTTTATTGTTTCGGGTATCGGGTTACACGTAAATGACATTTAACGCTTTTTAGTTTATCGAAATGCCTTTTGTACGGCACGCGACATAGCTGGAAGGAAAAACAACAACAAAAAAAAAGGTCGCCTTTGATTCGCCATCAAGAATTTCTGCATAAATTTGAAAACTTTTTTTTTTCTGGCCCACCAAAAGGCAAATAGAATTTTTGTTCGAAATTATTTTCATTTGAATACTTTTTCTTTCGGTTATTTTTATTTGAATACTTTAGGTGGCTTTACGTGCGAACTTTGGCTGGAAGTCAGATTACAATTCGTTAACTTGATTGGCTTTATCTTAATTATATTACAGGCTATAACCTTTTGGTTTGAATAATGGATTTTCTAGATACCATAAAAATAAGATCACGAAACCAACTTTTTCATGATACAAGTTGTAGATAATAAAACAAAGGTATTGTATATAAAAAACCTCATAAATAAAGAATGTTTTTAGATGCAAAACTGTGTGTATTTTTATGAAATTTAAATCCCTTTTTCTAATTTTTTTTGTGCTGACACCCACAGCTTGAATTTAAGTCCCTCAACTCAATTAATTAGAAAAAACTTGGCCAGCAAAAAAATATAAAATAAAAAAAAACTGTGCAGTAAAGCATAAAAAACAAAGTTTCCCCTGATGATGACAATGCTTAGTACGGAAAATGCAGCTACAAAAGAGTTCAAGTTGAGGCAAAAAGCAGCTTTTCTCATGGCCAGTCTGTTGGTCGCCTAATGAAGATGAGCATGGCAAACAAATAGGATAACAAAAATGGGAAATGGGAAATGGGAAAGGAAAACATGGTCCAAGACCAAGAAACCGGCACGTAAATTTCAATTGTGTGTGCCCTGCCCTGAGAGCCACAGTTCGCCTCTGCATATTTTCCTTTTTATTTTCTTATTTAGTATTTTCTTCCTCTCCGGTTTATTTTATTATAATTTTTTGCTCTGTTTTGGTAGCTGGAACACTCACTATGCTGAGCACATTTTGTGGGGGCAGCGATGATTGCAGATGCTGGTGTTCTGGCGGCTGCTGCTGCTGCTGCACTTGGTGGTCCATGGCATGTCCATTTGTCAGAGATGGCTGGAAAATGGGACTGCTGGTGCCACTGGTGCTGGGGAGAAGGACTCTCGGTTCTGCAAGGCTGATTCCATTGTACGACGGGGTCTGTGTTTGTGTTGACAGATTTGTCTGTGATAAATTTTCAGATAACAACAAGGATTTGCGTTTTAGTTGCAGTCGGTTCGTAGTCGTAGACCGTGTGGAGGACGTGGATTAAGAGATAAAGTGTGGAGAGCACAGAGAGAAAGAAAGAGACAGACAGGCGGCAGGCAGGACCAGGCGACCAACACCAACAATTTGCTTAAATGGGTAGCTTAATTTTTTACTCTCCCAACTGTTTTTACAGTTTGCTTAATTGCTTGGAACATGCCTTGAATATATGTAGTTACATTTATACCATGTATATAAATTTAGGCATAATTAATCAAGACAAAATGCAGAGTGTTTTACCAACTAAGTTGTGACTTAAAGGTAGCCATTCCTAAACTAAATACTTGTTATATATATTTATACATTTTAAGCTACAGAAATACATACAGAATTGTACACACTTATCCATATTATTAATTTATAAGCTTATTATATTTAAGGAAACCATTTACCTTTAAAAGGTTACTTAACTTTAATCTAATTGTTATAAACAAGGCCCTATTTATTTATTTAAGGCTTTCCCATTCTACTCCTTGATTTCCCTAAACTTTATCTGCATAATTTATGATTTATGGCTGAGTTATATGGCCGAATTTTGACAGTTTTTGTTGTTATTGTTGCTGTTGGCCAATTAATATTGATAAAGTTTTGATTAAATGAAATTTTCTCTACAATTGAAAGATGAAGAAGGAGCAAGGGAAATTGAGTGTTTGTTGACAGAACAAACTGATTGCCCATTCAAGTGGCATAATCCTTAAGGATAAACCCCTTAGGAAGGCGTTTGTTTAAATTTCCCATATTTTTGCAGCTCATTTGGTTTCAACTATTTCAATTTATATCTAAATTTATGTATAGATTCTCCTCTTTATGTTCACGTATAAACTTAATTGGCATTTTCGGTACATTTATGCCGTGGGCCAAGCAAACACACACAATAAGGCAATATGCAACTTTCACAAAATTTCATCTAACTCTCGCATGTGGTACAACGTGGCGTATGCGTATTGTTTGTGTAAGGTGAAAATATGTTATTTAATTAAATATGGGGCAGGCAGGTGAAAGGTAAAAAAGCACACAAGCAAGCCATATTTATTGCAATTAATTCAATATTTGTTTATTTATTACAACTGCAAGGCATTGGTGTGTTTCACTAAAGCTGTGCTTAAAAATCTACCCAATTCTCTTGCTCACTCACACATATTTCTGTTAAATTATTCAAATGCACGAATCAATTTTCATAAACAAATATCTCTCGGTCAGTAAACCAAACAAGAGTTTTGTATTTATTCAAATGGTTAGACCAAAAAGTACAACTGCAGCAGCAGCAGCTGCTTGCAAATTGCTGCTAAGCTGGTCAAATCTATATATATATTTTAATTAGATTTGTGGCAAAGCTAGAAAATGCAACTGATTTCGGAGGATAGCAGGAGGAACCTTGCCTCACAACAACAATAGCAACAACAACAACAGCATGTGTGAGCTCTGGTCAATTTTTAATTAAAGCAGAAGAAATAAAAACAATAAACTACAAAGCACAGGAAGATATCCCTAGTTGTAGGAGAAACGGGAGCAGCTAAAAGTATGCTACAAATACATCACACCAACACCAACAAACAAATGCAGGTGGGGAAGGTGTGTGTGTGTGTGTGGCAGTTGAGTGCGTGAGTGTTGTTGTTCCCGCTGGCACTTTTCTCTTTGCTTTGCTTCAGCGATGCAATTAAAAATGTAAAAGCAAAGCGCCCACTACACCAACAACAAATGTGGACCAAACACGAGCAGGTGCAACAGCGATAACAAACACCGACCTGGCCGCCTATGTTTGCATGGCCTGGATTACACTTACAAAAATAACAGAGATTTATGTAAGCATTGGAAAATATTTGAGGTAAAGAGGGATTTATTTTACTGGTTTTGGGACATTTTAAAATTTTTGTAATATAAAAGGTTGAGGTGTTTTTGTGGAAAATAGGACTCCTATCATATTGAATGAAAAAAATTAAATTAATTAAATGTTTATATACAATTTTGGGTTTCTAGGAATGTATAAAAAATTTACAGCTTAAAATATAAAAGAAATTTAATAATAATACAAGAAAACATACTAAAATAGTCGCAAAATACTTAAATAAAACATTTTTTCAAAGAAATATGTGGAAAACGCTTTAAATCACGCTTAAAAGTATGCAATGCATTGTTCTTCATCAGCAAATTAATAGAAACTAAGTGCAAATTTATGTTGCAAACTTTTGGGCGCTGCTTTAAAGTTGCTTTCCAATTACCAACAATATTTTGTACATAAAAAAGTTGGAAAAAATAGAAAAATGTAATTCTTAAATAATTATTTTGCGTGTAGCGATGGCATGTATGCATTTGTATGCGTAAACCAAATCAAAGCAGAGAGCATAAACCAAAGAAGACCAAACCAAACCAAACCAATACGAACCCGAAGCGAACCCATAAGCCAAAAACCAAACATAGCTACAAATACCAATACCAAACACGAACACACACCAACACAAATACACAAAGTGAGATAGAGCGCGCGGGAGTGAATGAGAGTGGGGGTTATTTTGGGGGCATTTGTGACTTGAAATTGTTTTTGTTTTTGGCCGGCAAACTCACCTTCTTCTGTTGCATATACAGTGAGCAGACAACGTCGGCTTGTGATGCTGCACCGCCAGGTGAATATTCTGTGCTCAATCCTCCGCCACCGGATCCTGGCGCTCCTGGCCCTGCCGCCACTGCTGTGCTGTTGCAGCTGCTGTTGCCAACAGCACCGGCTCCAGATCCAGATCCTGCTCCGGCACCATCGCCGGTGGTCTGATTAACTGGCTCAGCTTGCTGTTTGGCGGCCGCCGCAGCCACTGCCAGCGAGAGACTGTCGGCGGCACTGGTGGCCCCACCGCCTACACTGGCACCGCCCACCTGTTGCTGCTGCTGCTGCTGCTGCTGTTGTTGTTGCTGCTGCTGCTGCTGTTGGGCGTGCTGCTGCTGGGCGGCGGCCGCTGCTGCTGCAGCCGCTGCCGCTGGACCCGGTGCGGCGGCATAGCCGGCCGGAGCGCCCGGGAAAGGCGCCACGCCCGCCTGCACCATGTGCTGTATTTCCGGAAAAGAATCACAAAAATAAAGAGAGAACGGGGAAAGAGAAGCAGAGGGAGAGAGAGAGAGAGAGAGAGAGAAAGAGAGATGGGTTTATGGATTAGTAATGGTCATAAAAGTGTAAGTATCCCCCCTAATGAGCACTCAAAACAAAGGAAAAAAAATTATTTTAGCATAAATATTTGCTGTAAAACTTACAGGGGTTCCCCGGAAATTGCTAAGGAATCGAAATAATTTTCAATTGTGTCCAAAAGTATGCTACAAAAATGTAAAATATAACCTCCAGTTAATTGTAAAAACAGCAACCCCACTCTTTAAATGCTACAAAACTCGCTGAAAAAGGTAAATATCTTCAGTTTACACCAATGTTTTCTCGAGTGCACATTTAAAATGAACATTATGAGTATTAGTTTTTCCTGGTGACACTTTTCATACTTCTTGTGCTTCCTTTTCACCACATTTTCCCCCCAAAGAGACGCTTTACATTTTCCTATTTGTGTATGTGTCTAGCTAGCTGAGCCATAAAAGTGCAAAATTAAATCCAGGTAGTTTATTTTGCAGGTGGTAACCCCATCGGGTCGTCCTGGTCCAGAGCTTTCCGTATTAAGCTCTTGGGTTAGACAAAAGGACACGGACACACACACATACACCCACACACACACACAAAGATACACACACAAAATGAGACTGGCAGGATGTGGGCCGGGGTTTTTCGAGGGTTTTGTGCGGCGGGGATAACAAAATGCGCTTTAAATTGTCAGTTTTATTTGTATAAATTTTTGCCATTATTTGGCTTGTCTCGCCCGGATTTCCAGGCCCCACAACCTCTGTCAGCATCTATGAAATATGCAAAATTTGCAGCTTATTGTTGGTTGTAGCTAAATACATACATATATACACTCAGGACCAGCCAACAATGGCAGGCGGGGGGAAAAAAATGGAGAAAAAAAGCGTTTCCAGGATATATATATATATTTTTTTTTGGGTGGTAAAATGCCTGGAACGGGATTATCGTGTGAGTGGCATTTTAATATGTTTTTAGCTATGGAAAATTGTTGCCTTTACTGTAGAAGACTGACTCTCTCCCTGCTCGCTTCGGTTACACGAAAATGGTTATTAATTTTACGGTTTAATGCAAATGTCAACGAAATGCTGGTAAGTGGAGAAGTTCTGAATGCCTAATGTGCTGCATATGACACACGGTAGCAAAATATTTGTGGGCTTTACTTTACAATTGCGAAAACGATTTGTCGTTGCGCAAAAACCCACTTAAATATTAGGCCCCGTGTTGTGGTACAAATAAATTCGTTTAATTAGCGTGTTTATATAAATACCTTGCAATAATTATAAATACCCAGACGTTAAGGTATTTTATCCGATGGACACAGTTCATCTATCTTGGCAAGCAGGCCATAAACCAGGTCTTTCAACGCGCCACAAATACTTATCGATGTTTCTGTAGATGCACTGAGAGAAAAAGGATCTAAAAAGCCTTCTTTTCTTTAATGATTTTCATTGCAAAGTTTCCTTTAAAAATGTTATATATTAGAATTTTGAAAGAAACGTATGTTCTGCATAATTTTTTGTCATACTTATTCATCTAATTTATTTTTAAAAATTCTGTCGCTAAAAAAGGTCTAAATAGTGATTGAAAAGTTTTACTTTTTAACTTTGTTACCATATTATAATTTTTTTTTAACTAACTAAGCTTATTATAAAATATTTATTCATGTTTTTAAAAGAACTTTAGCCCTAAGCAGTTTTAAATTATGTTAACTAAGCTTTATCTCAGTTAAAACGGTCAAAATACTTTTTCAGGTTAGAATTTCTCAACGAATTATCATCTCCTAGTGTAGAATATTATTTATTTTATTTATATATTTTTTTGGCACAACCCAACCAATTGCAGTCGCCAGGAAAATGCTATATCCTCCCTCATCCCTCTTCGTTATGGCTGGTTTTTCTCAGCTTCTCAGCGATTTGCGCTTTGAAAAATTAGCTTGTTAATTAAATGCAAGCCACATATGACAAGTTGCCTGGTCTGCCTGGTCGCCAAAAGGTGCAAGTAGTATTCACCACCCGTTTCCCTACCTAACCCCCTTTCCCCACCCCACCCTCCTGTGTGCACTCATCTTGTGACATAATCCGCAGTGCAAATTGGTGCTCATGTTGCTCATCCGCCACGTTGGCCAACCAACCCATGATATATGCGCTTGCTCTCTTATATACCTACGTATACGTAACGATATACGTAAATGTACAGCTAAACAGCGCGCAAAAAAAGATGAGAAAAAAACCTGTCATGTTAAATTTACATAAAATTTCGTATGAGAGAATTCATTTTGATGTGCCAATGAAAATGTTTTCCTGCTTCTTTTCCCCGACAGCTGCTGACGCTCAGACATGAGAAGAATGGGAATGGGAATGGGGAATGTGCTGACTTGCACTTGAGAATCACCACCATGTTTCTCTTAATGAGTCTGTCTGTGCGTATGTGTGTTGGCCCTGTCTGGCCGAAGTTTTCCTTTCGCAAAAAGTTCTTCCTTTAAACAACTTCCAATAAGTTTCATAATTTTGCTGTCAACCGAAGGCGGGGTCGCACTGCATCAGCAACAGCAGCAGCAGCAGCAGTCCTTCAATACAAATACTTGGCTGCATTCACAAATATTTTTCATTTAATTGCTCTTGAACAGAGAGCGAGAGAGGGAGTGGACCAAAAACTGGAAGCAGTTAAGTATTTTTTAATATTTTCTTTTCGCCCTTTTTTTTGGGCCATATTTACATGGCAAATATTTCGTTCGGCAGCAGCAGCAGCAATGAAAGTGGGTCCTGCCTGGCAATTTGCATTTGTAGGAGCGAATAAGCGGAAAAAAAAACCAGCAGCAGCAGGAGGAGAAATGTTCGGGCAGCTGGCACTGTTTTATTGACTGGGGCCAAAAGCGCCAACTGCCATCGCTTTTTGTTTACATTTGTGCCGCCACTGTGTTGTTTTTGGAGAATTTTCAACAAAACACTTTACGTTTTCATTTTTGCAACAATTTGGACTCGCGCTGCGCTTTCAAGTGGCCTTTTGTCTCGAGTCTCCCGCCCGTTGGCCGCTCCCATTCAATTCCGTTCAAATATTAGAGCAATTTTCCATTCTCATTAAATATATTGCATTTTGGCAGCAGCCACCAGCACCAGCACCAGCACACGCTGCGTATGCGTTACGCGTTAAGTGTGTCACACATTCCACGGGCGATGATTGATGGGCGCCAAAAAAAAAGAAGGAAAATATACTGTATATATAACATAAATAATGAACAGAAAAATGCGTTGAAATATTTGTGTGGGGGAGAGCCTGAAAAAATATCGCTTGGAAATGCATTTTAAATGAAATAAGTGAAAAACTGGAAAATTGGTTGGAGTGATAAGAGAATAAAGCTGAAAGAGTTTTCTAAAGAGATTTTTGGTTGAGTGGAAGGATTCGTTGCAATACTGATTTTTTAAAGAATGATTTGTATATATTTATCGCTTTTAATAGTGTCTAGTTATTAAAGAATTCAGTTAAAATCTTTTAAAATAATAAAAATTAATTAGAAAGTTTGTTTCTGAATTCGTACTTGGGAATTGTAGATGCAATGACATATTCATATTATTTATTAAAACATATAATTCTTTTTGAAATTAAATTCCGAGATAAAGCCTTTAAATTCCTTAGAGCCTGCACTATTTCTCTCTAATATTGAGTGAAAATCTTTTAAAATAATACAAATTATAAGGAAAGTTTGTCACTGAATTCGTACTTGGGAATTTTAGATGCAATTCCCTTTTCAAACATTTAATCCTTCTCCAATTCAGAGGTAAAACCTTTAAATTCCTTAGAGCCTGCACTATTTTTCTCCTATATTCGTGGCCAAAATATTTAGACAGAAACTAAACAAACCCCAAAGGCTGCCGCCGCTGCCACACTTGTCAGAAGTCAAACTAAATTATATGTTCATTATATATATGTATATATGTGTGTGTGTGTTTCTGCGGTGGTTTTAGCCGCATTACATCAACGGAATATTAATAAACCGTGACGTGAATGGCGAGTGAAAATATTTCGTTTGTACTTTCCAAACCAAAAGTCTTTTTTCAACGGCCACGTGCGTCAGTGCCAGCCGTCGTTGTTGTCCGCTCCGATTAGCATTAACCAGTACCCAGTACCCAGTACCCCATTACCAAATACCATATTCCTAGGCCGACGACGATTCCCCAGTTTGAACCTGACACAGTCAGAAGGCAAGTTGACCAATTGCTCAATCGCTGACGCAATTCAGTGATCGAAGCGCCAATTTTGGTTTGTCGTGGAGTCGTTGTCGTTGACGGTGCAATGGCAAATTTGGGGCGACGCTCGTTAAAAAAAAAGCCGGGCCAACTCGGTTGCTTGGCTCATGCCGTGAATGCCAATTAAAAAAAAACAAAATAGAAAAAAATCCAAGTGAACCAAAAAAACGACGCCAATTGAAATCGAAATGGAAAATTTGCCTAACACGCGCCGCCACCCAACCGGCGATTGTTTGAATTAAAGTTAAGTCTTTTTTTTGCGCCTTTTTTCTTGGCTGATTGCTCAATGGGCGGTTAACTTGAATGTGGGTCGTCGATGCAGGTCACGTCTGCCCGCCCAGATTACGTTCGCAAAGTATTATATATATATATCGAACGGATGGATGTCATTGCATATTTGGAATGATCTCTGGAATCCGTATCCGGCCAGGTCAAGTTTTCTATCCCCAGACCGAAGGTCACATCTCCATAATTGCCTCGGAAAAGGCAATGCAGAACGTGCCAAATCAATTTACAAGGCAATTGCAATTGACAGAAGCAGCCAAGGATATTAAATTGGAGCCAGCATATGGCAATATCGGGTCAGTAGTCCTTGTGCAAATTAGGACACTACAAATACACTGAAGCAAAGAGCAAAGAGAATTAAGCAAAGAATTATCTGACTTATTTTACACTTCTAAAATTAAAAATATATATTTATAAAAGTTTTTAATATTTATCCTTTTAAAATGTGGTTTCTTATATATAAACCAAGCTATAAGTTAACTCTATCCTTGGTTTTCTCGGTGTAACAGCTTGTGTTGCCGTTTTGCCCCTGTCAGTTTTCCGTTTTTCCCAACAGGAAATTATAGCGAAAGCGTGTTGAACGGCAAAAGGATGTTCCTAAATAGGAATCCAGGTGTGTGTGTGGGGGAGGTGTGAGGGTGTGAGGGTGTGACATGTAATATGACTGCAGAAATTGCACTGCCACTGAAATTGCAGCATGCGGGTGTCAGATACGAGTTACAAGATACAAATACCCCTAAAACCCCTCCACCTCTTGGGGGGAGCTTCGCAAATCAACAGAACGGAAATTTATTTCAAAATACACAAAATGCAATGTTTGCCTCAACAGCTCTTCGCCATTCTTGCATCCTTTTAATAAGACAAACACATGACGACGACGACGACATCATCATCATCATTGGAACTGGTTTTACTGGGAAAGGGAGGTTGTGCGAGAGTGTGTGGGAAAATTAATGAAAAGCGCGTCACATGTCGTATACGTAATGAGTGCCGTAATGCAATAAGCCGGCTGCTTGTCTATAATTAAGGTTTCAGCTCAGGGACACGTCGCTCTAGTCAAGGATAAAATTACCATTTTTGGGCCTATGATGGTTGGCAAATTCGGCAAATTCATTATTCCAACATGTATTTGTATGATAATTGCCACACAGCAGCTATTCATTCAATCGTGCTCGAATCGAATACCCAAAACAGATTCATAAACTGTCAGATTTTCCTGGGATTTTATGGTAATGAATGAGGAATTGGTACTGACATATTTTGAGGTATATACTTGGCAGAGAGATTAGCTGGATTTATGGGTTATTTAGGGATTGACTGCTGAATGCTTTGAAATTATGAGAACAAAAACCTGACGTGATGGAGCAAGAATTAGTAAAGATTAGTGATCAGCAAAAAATATATTTTAATATTTTAAAGAGGAACTGATTTTAAAGGTATTTTGGTAATTATTTTACCCCCAACCTTTACCCAACAAATATTTCTGCCTTCCCCCAGTTCACCCAGTACTTTTCCCCTATCAACTTTAAAGTTACGAAACGCACTGTGACCAAAAGTTTGTGAATGAAATTACGACCTCGACATGGCAATGGAGCGCTGGGCAATAACTGACCAGGTTAGCAGTGGAAAAGTGCCACTGCAAAGCGGTAAACTCGAAACGAAACGTCAAATGCAGGTGCCTACAGCGGCGGCAGCAGCAGCAGCAACAACAACAGCAATATCCACAACAAAAACTCCGGCAAAACGTTTGCCAGCACAAAACCCAACCAACAAAAAAATTGGAGAGGAGAATAGATGGCCCTAGGCTGGCTTGGCCAAAGCCATAAAACCGGCTGAAATCGGGATATAAAAGGAGGGTATGGCAGCGGGGCTTTGGGCGGAGGGAAGTCAGTCGGTCGTCGCATCTGCTGTTGTTGCAAAAAAAAAAAAAAGAAGAAAAAAAAACCAAAAGCGAAACTTGTACTGAGGCCCAGCATTTAAATGCGGTTTCTGTTACCTCGTGCAGACCATACTCTTTTTTCTTTTTTATATAAAAAGAAAAAGAAGATTGTTTAGTGCTTTCTTAGGTGCCACTTTAGTGTGTCACTGGGCTGCCCACATTTGCCGTTTCCATAGTTGTTAATGGCTCAAGAGACGCTGCAAGTTGGAAGATGCATCATGCTACACGCTGCAGCTGAGGAGGACTGGTTTGCCATTTAAATGGAATTTATGCTGCCTAACCCACAGTCGAAACTCCAACAACTTTCCGAGGCTGTCATCAATTGCCTTGCAGCTTTGCCAAATCAAGCATGAAGCGAGTGAATGGGGAGGATGGGTACAAGTAGCGCATACACCCACACATTGCACTGAGAAAAAGCAATACAGTATAAGTAATATAATAATATATAATATAACTTAAATATCAAAAGCATCTTCTTATTTAATCACTTGCATTGTCACTAGATTTCCTAATAGAGTTGTTCCTTTTTTTCTACCTACGCAATGGCTCTTTCAGTTGTATCTTGTGCCCAACGCTGCTCTAGACGGATACTGCCTAAGGAATGTCTTGCTCCCTTCTGAAATATGCTTAAATATTATATAAATATGTTTAGAAACCTCTGATTTTCAACAAAAAAGAAGCCAAAACATAAACCAATCTCATAAATATCAAAGAATTACTTCCATCACATTTTAACCAAGTAATTGTTATGGCCAAATCTTCTCAGTGCACTCCCCGCAGCTATACCCGCTCCCCTTTAAATGGCGAAGGCGATCAACTAAAACCTTAATGCCAATGGAAACGTGAGAATGTCGCCGCCTCCAAGTTGAAGATGCACTTTGGGCTTCCACTTCCACTTCTCCCTACTTCTTTTGAGAAAAGATTTTTATCGCCAAATTTCGTTTGGATTTTTCTTTTGTCGCATTTAGCTTGGAGGGCCAATGAAAAACTACGTGAAAAACTAACAAAACGTGAGCGGAAAATTAAATAATTGAAAAGCTACTGGCTCCTCTGCCTCTGGTGGTGCTGGTGGGGAAAGTGTGCGAGAAAAGGTCGATAGATAAATGCATTGTGATTATTCACTGGCTTAGCTTAAATGAAAACGAAATTGGCCATTGACCACTCACTGTCTGCCAATATATATATATATATACTAAATCAGCAGTAGCAGCAAAATCAATAAAAATAAATGAAGACAAATATCCAAAGCACACACACACACAGAGAAGCGTACCAAAAAAGTACGTAAAGAAAAATAAAACAAAAAAAAAACGCCAAGATCTTCACGTTCTTTCAACTTGTCAATAAACGAGACGAAAAAATAATAACAAAAAAAAAAAAAAGAGCGAAGCAGCACTCACTCGCACAAATACCGAATAAATTTTTATTTAAAAGCAAATGTTTGGCTATGCAAACGGCGTGCCACCAACAGACAGAAGAGACTTGAATTATGGCAGCCAGAAGATGCGTTGACAAGACCAAAGGAAATAAAAAAAAAATATAAAAAATAAGGCAACGCCAAGCAGAAATTAAAGGCCCTGTCAATTGGCGCAACATCAAATATAACGAAGGCGAACTTTACTTTTATATTCTTTTTTTTTTTTTTTTTTTTTTTTTT
>JAEIIU010049654.1:0-19937 GCA_018874675.1 Drosophila baimaii | reverse complement strand
TCAACATCCTGACCTCGAGCCGGCAAACATCTTATATACATTGGAAAGGTCGCCAAAACAAATCACATTATTTATATAGCTTACCCCACATAAAAATAAAACACCTAATAAACGGCTAATACCAACTTCAACTTTTTAGCAGCCAAAATTTATGTGTGATAACTGTCCCCCCCCCCCTGAAATGGGGCAAAGGGGCGAAAGAATTTAATTTACTTAGGGAAAAATGTGCCAACCAGAGAAGAGTGCACAAGTCAGCAGCTAAGACCCGGTAATCGCATTTCTAATTAAGTGCGAATTTCTAGCACACGCAGCACACACCCTTGTCCCCCTGGAAATTGTGTTGTCGCCTAGTTTATTTCTTTTTACCCTCACTTTTTTTTGTCCTTCGCCAGCTGAATTTAATTAAATTTCCACACTTCAAAGCGCTGGCAATGTGTAAAATGTCCTCAAACCAAGACCCAAAACGAGAACGAGAAAAGCCAACTTGAAAAAGAAATAGGAAAGCTGTGTGAGACGTCGTGGGGGAGGGGAAGGAGGGACGAAAAAATAAATGGTTATAATAAAAAGGAAATCTTAATTTTTCGTCCTTCGTTATTTGTGCTTCAAGTCGGTTTCCTTCAGGTTACAAATTGTTGCAGCTTTCCTGCGACTGTCTGCTTCGGCTCATTTTGAGTTTTTTCGTCCTTTTTTCATTTTTCCTCGCGTTTTTTTATGCTTTGTTGGTTTGCTTTAGCTTCCCTTACTAATTAATTTCGATTCATTGAGCACTTTTACAAGAAATTGCACACCCACTCGGGTGGGGCGTTGGGGGGGTGGGGTGGGGTAAAGAGGGATTTATCAGGGAGCCACAATGTATCTACTACGTGAGCCATTCCCGAACCACTCCCGAACGCCACCACCTCCTCTCACCATCAGTCCTCACTAGCATTCGCATTCCGGTTCCAATTGCCATTGCATTACGTTTTGCTACACGGAAAATAATTTTTAGAAAAATGTATTTAATATTTATAAACTTAGACAGAAAATGGGTAATCTTTTGTAAATTTCAGTAATACTTTTTAAATTGTTTTTACACATTGAAGAGAGTCAAAGTTTTTCTTAATTATTGTAATTAATTAATCGTTTAATTCATTAAAGAACAATATATAATGGACAAATTAATTAGAAAAAAATCATAAAAGTTAAAAAAAGGAAAGCTTTAATTATACATTGAGTACAAAATTACTCATGAAATCCATCTTTTACATATGTATGTAACAATATCAAATAAATGTCTAATAAATATCTAATAAAAATCGAATAATTATTCGATAATTCTAATTATTGAACAAATATCAAATAAATAAATAATAAATATCGTTAATTATCGAATAAATATCTAAAAGAATAAAAGATATATCTAACATTTATCGAAAAAATGCCCAATAAATATCAAAAAAATATCAAATAATTATCCTTAAAATATGTATGTAATAAATATCGAATAATAATCGAATAAATATAAAATAAATATGTTATAACTATTTGATAAATATCAAATAAATATAAAGTAAATATCTAAGAAATATCTAAGAAATATAGAAGGAATATTAAATAATTTTTGAATAAATATCCAATAGTTATCCAATAAATATCGACTAATTTTCAACTAAATATATAATAATTATATAATAGATTTCTAATAAATATCGACTAAACACCTAATAATTACCGAATACATTTCGACTAAATGTCTAATAAATATCTAAGAAATATCTAATAATTATTTAATAAATATCTTACAAATATATAAAAAGTATCTAATAAATATCTCAACCAACTAATTTTTTCTCCCAGTATATGGCACGGCAGTTTTAGTTCTTTCCCTTCGTTTGCCATTTTCCATTTTCCTTTGCTTTCCCCAGCATTTCCCTGCTTTCACTTGCAGCCGCTTCAAAGGCGTTCACTGAATGCCTCAGCAAATGAGCGTTTCAAATTGTTGCCAACAAATTTGCTGCCATTGAAGAAATTGCTTTCAACTTCTGGGTAAAAATACAAGAGAAAAAAAATTACAGAAATAAAGTGGGAAGCAAAAGTGTGCCGGAGCGAGACGAAAGAGAGCTCCACTCTCGGCTGTGTTAACAATTGTTCCCGTAGGTGTTACTCCTCCACTTTTCTATATCCTCTATATAGCCGCCCCCGCCCCCCGTCGATGTGTCAATTAAATGGTTTTAATGTAATGCATGTCCTAGATGCTAGATGGTAGATGCTGGCATTAAGCTGAATGTGTACATATCCCGGTCTGACAGGAATCCAACGAGCTTAGCACAATCGACTGAGACATTCGCTATCGCCGGCTGACATTTTGAAAGGCAACATGGGAGGAATCAGAGAGCCAATTGGCAGGCTTGATAATAATAAAAAAAATACAAAAAAAAACGCAAAAGGAAAAGCCGTATAAATCAATTAAAAGCAATTCAAAAGTTCCGGGGCTTATGTCCTTCTCAATTTCAACAAATTTTCTGACTACCCTCGATTGTTAAGTGAATTAAATTAAATTGTTTTGTTGTTTATTCACTTAAAAAACGAACGTTTTCGAGTCAGAGAAAAGCCTGCTAAAGTTAGGTATTTTTTTGGTTGGAAAAAAAACAATATTATATGAATAATAAATTTATAAATATTTCTTAGGACTAAACATCATTGGAAACTTAATGAAAATAATTTTAGAAATATATTTTAAGAATTAATAACCTTTACGGATAAAAAGAAGTTAGCCAAAGTTAAGTATTTCTTATTTGATAAGTAACTTTACGATTAAATATATATTCTACAACTAGATTTGATTGGAAACTTGGTTAAAAATGTATATAAATAAATTTTAGAAAATGTTTAAACACTAAGAATGTTATATCTTCATTAAATAATAATAACCTTAGTTTAACTTGATTAAATTTCTTAACTTTAATTTCTACTATTAGTTTCGCAAACTGGATTCAAATTTATTCTTCCGAGAACTTTAAATTAGTAACCTTAATAGAATTACCATAAAGTTTACACTTCTCTTCGCCGAATATATATAACAACCTTCACTTTCCTGAAACACTCGTGTTATGAAAAAGTTTTAAATTTTCATGAAAATAATGGGGTACGAAAAAATTAAATAACTGACAAATGCCCAGTCTCCGTGAACGAAAATTGCCAGGCCAAAACTTTACATTAACCAGAAACCCCAAAAACCTCAGTCCCGAAATCCACACAGGCACAGACACACACACACACACAGGGAAAGTATGCTGGCAATACGAGAATGTAATAAAAATGTAAAACCTCAAAAATACAAATTAAAATAAAATGAAACGAACGCACTTTTCGGGGGAGACTGAATATACAATACTCTTCAATAGAGAAATACCCACAAAACATATATATTTTCTTAAGAAATAAAAAAACAAGATATTATATTTTATTGTATCTTAATTTAATTTCCCTTTAATATATATTTCATTCCAAAGAATGTATCTTAAATTCATTCAAAGATAATTAAATTCCCATTTCTCTATTTTATTTTTGTGTTAAAATTCCATAATACCCTTTTCATTTTGGGCAACACACAGACTATAAAGAAAGTGTAACCAAAATGGGGGAAAAAAGGACAGACACACACCAACACACCGCCTGTACGAAAAATGTATTAAATTTTTAGCATGCTCATTAAAAAAATATTAAAATAAAATTTCTATGGTTACCGCTCGACGAGAACCCTTCGCAAACATACACACACACACACACACACACACACACACTGTGCCACTAATAATGCCCACATGTATTGTGTAAAAAAAAAAGTGAAAAATAAAATAAAGTAAAATGTGAAATTGTCTGGCTGATGGCAAAAACATGAGTTGGCCGAGCCCCCGACGCTGCTTTTTTTGGTCGAGAAGGGTGAACACGAGACCGCATTAAAATTGGCATCACAAACACACACAAGCACATCACACACACACACACTCTCGGGCATGTGCACATTAAAACAACGCCATGTTGCGAAGCCATTCCACCCACCACCCACAAAGAGATATCACAAAGGGCATGCGAGGGCTGAGGCAACGATATGTGAATATCAAGATTTAATTTAAAGTTAACTAAGTAAGATTAAGCCTTACCAACGCACACACTCACACTCACACGCAGAGGGTGCAAATGTGTGTGTAAGCAGAGATGCGAGGGGTTGGCCCCGGCAAAGGGAGGATGGTGCCGGGTGGTGTTTCGGGATGGGTGCCTCGTATCAAGTAGAGCAGAAACTCTTAATAAAGCAATTGCCTCTGGCAGTCAAAAAGTAAACGTTGACGTTGTGCAGCAACGTGATTACAGCAGAAAGCAGAGCAGAGCAGAGGGGAAGGCAGCGGGGGAAGCACCAGGGGAAGCACCAAGGGGTGGCCAACAAGGGGGAGCAACATGGGCTGCTGTGGGTGTGTGTGTGGATGGTATCCTGCTTCTAGGTCCAGGGCCACGACCCACAGAAGTATGTGTCTGGGCCTGCAGTTACACTCATTCTCCACTGGACTTGAGTGCACTCAAAAAAATATTAATTATTAAGATTTAGCATGTTTTGTAGAAGGAGAAGATAGAGCTTAAAGATATATAAAATATTTGTTAAGTGCCCTAAAGTTTAGTTGATAAAAAAAAGTGCTTAAATAGTAAATATTACTTTGTTTTTTTTTGTGGACATTTTCTCTCACAGTATTATCCACTCCTTGCTGCAATTGTATTTGTATTCTGCACTGGAATACCTTTTAAAAATGCTCTTCTTTTTCCTCCTCCTTTTCGTCCTTTCCTGATCCTGACAAAGCGCAGTTGAAAGCAAAGAAGTGGGGGAGTTGGCAAATTGGGAGTTGGGCGGTTCTCAGGCTTGCAGCAGCTGCAGATGAAAACTTACCCATGCCCTCAAATATCAACTAACCAGAATACATAATAATATATATTGAATAGAGAGAAAAGGCTGAAGGAGAAATATGAAACGGCGGGCGGTGGAGGAGGGGGGTGGCAATGCATAACGAGGCTCTGAACTGAATTTAATTAGCCATGGATTCCTAAAAGCACTGTGGCTGGCAATGCCAGAAAAAACAGAATTCGTTTATATCTAAAATCATTTAAGTAAGAAATAAAAATGTATCTTTTATTAAAAAATGTAAAAAGGCTTTGATTTTTTATACTTACAAATAGAAATTGTCTTATATTATAATATACATTTAAAATCAATATAATATTACACATAAAATTAATTCAAAACCAAATACGTTAAATCTTTTAATTATAACATAAACATAAATAGAGTTTAAAATAGCGATAGCAACATATCGATATTTCTTTCGAAATTCCAAATATGTATAGATCGATATTTTAATTTTTCGATATATATTGTTGATATCTTCGAGTATAGTAATATAATCTGACAAAGAGACAAATAAGATACTTAATGTTTTTCGATAACATCTTCAATTTTATAAAGTTTAAAAAGATGCCGCATTAACACATTAAATGTTTAATAATTAAATTAATTATAAATTAAAGAAAAACGCACTATTTTTCGATTTTTAAAAACTCGATATATCAAAGTTTACGATATTTTCGATATGATGTTATGTGGAAATATTTTATCGGACTTTTCCTCTCGATTTACGTATGTACATACCTCCCTAGTCCAAAGTACACACGGGGACTCTGCAGTTGTTTTAGAATTCTTAAAGAAGACTATCGGAAATTGGTATTATTCACGAATATTGTTCAAGTTGCTCAAGATCATACATATACTGATGAGGAAAGGGCGGCTCCGTTTTGAAACAGCCAAGCCCAGTCATTTGCTTTTTTTTGGCATGCAGTTATTTATATATTTTTCATTAAAATTCTCAGTAAATAACTCACCATCCTACCCCACTGTCTCATAGTTTTATGCATGAAACAGAATCTCTGCAGCTAAAGGCAAATTACGTAGAAAGCATCATCAGCATCAGGATCAGCATATTATTTGCAGCACCAACAGAGACCACAACTCCAGCACATGAAGTGTAGTACAATGGCGGCGGCGTTACTATAACAACCCGGACAACTCCGGGCATTAAAGGGCCAGCCGTTGCCGAAAAAAACAAAAACGCACGAACAGAATCTCTCTATTGTTATTATCTCGAGCCGGGAGGGAAATATCTAAATTTAAACATAAACATGAAAGCAAGTTTTTCAAAATCTAGTTTTGCATTTGATAATCAGGCGGCGGGGGTTGTGCAACCAGCACAAATCTAACGAGGATATGAAAAATATAAAAAAGAGTAATAAAGGGGTTGGCGATGGGCAAGGGTTGTACCTTCTGCAGTTGATGATGCTGCCACTGTAGGGCGCGGCGGGGACATCGAACTGGTGACAGTTGTCAGATACATATAGCCATATATAGCCGTGGGCCTTAATAGGGCTTGGTTTCCTCGATTGGGTCCGGGGATCGGACTTACTTCGCTTCCCTGGCCACTGAGCCTGTGGCCCTTTGTGCCCCGTCAAAGGACATTTTTCGTTTGCTTTTTAATGCTTCGCGCTTCATAAAATCGAAGCCTCGGCATCATGGCTGTTTCCATTTCAATTGGAAATGGTCAGAGCCTTAAAGCGATTTAAATTTTTATTCGTTTTACGTTTTTTTCTTATTGTTATAAAGAGTTTTTGGGCATCGGCTTCGTTTTTGATTAATGTGGTGCCAACGAAGCGATGAGGATGATACGGTGAAAAGGCATTTTCGGGGTGGGCACAAAAATTTACATCACAAAGTTAGTTCATTTGAAGTTTTTGCATAAATTTCCCATCAAATATGACACACAAGAATGAAAGGGAGCACAAGGCAGGTATGAGCTGTAGGCACTTTAGATACTCTGAAAAATATTCTGTTATATATAATAAGTATTTGAAATACTATCCATGAGATACTTTATAAAGAATCTAAGCGAACTAGTGATTTTTGTATATTAATTTGAATAGCTAGAAAACCTTATTTTTTAATGATTTCAAAACAGCTCTTTTACTGTTTAAGTTTCAGTAAGAAAAACATTTAATAAATACATTTAATATTTCCTCATATCTTTTTATCAGATTTCGATTTTATATAAATTTTAAAAAACTTCCCCAATTTGTTTACTTTTCCAAAACCTTTCCCACTATGTAGGAAAATGTTTAAAATGTATAAACAAATTTGCATAAGGCTAAAGCATTTTGTGGAAACTTTTCATATACCAAAATATATATACATACATCTCTTTTCACAAATAAAAAAAGGAACTCATTGATCTTATTAATGCAAATTTCTTTCCGCTTGCGTAAGCAAATCAAACTTCATAAATGATTGTCGACATTATGTATAATTTGCTTATACATGAGTGCATCCGACTATTGCATAACTTTTAGGAAATGCAACGAAATGAATATTTAATCAAAATAAATAGCATTAATTTTCATATTTAATGAAGCAACACTTCATTTAAAACATGCTTCTCATTAAGAGTGTGAGGAACTCTCATTAATGCTGCATGGCAACTGGACTCATTATGAGGCCGAAAAAAAAAAACACACACACACACACACACACAAAATAATACAAATCCAACAGCAACGAAACCAATTAAAAATAAAAACGTTGAAAGCATAATACACAAATAAAATCCATATACGCCCGGGAGCAATAAACGCTTACGCAATTTAATTGCGCACAAAATGGCTGCCAGGACACGCAAGGATGGGTAGGGGAAAAAAAAAATTAACAGACAAATGTACATGAAATAAAATAAAACACCAAAAATCCCGTCTTTCAATAGCGCGATAATTAATATAAAATAAAGTCCGAATGGTAAAAATGGAAGGATAAGCCGGGATGAGTGGGTACCGACCGTTATGGGGCCTATAATTAAATGGAAATGGAAAATGCGCGAAAAAGAGAATGCAGTTTAACTCAAACAATGGCGGGTAATTGTCATGTTGAAGCATCTTAAATTTAAATTTTGTCCATTCGAATGCTTAAAGTTTTACCCAAAGTCGTTTCCGCTGGCCATCCATCCAGCCATCCGCCTTAAGGGACATTTCCTTGTTGTAATATGCATAAACATTTGGATAATCCCAAGCAAATTTAATATTCCGGCTTGGGCCTGTGATAAATGAGCAAACATTTAATGGGCTCTCGCACAGATTTCAATTAAATAAATGCCTGGACTATTTAGTGCGTTCAATCCGCTTTTATAGGCAGCATTAGCCCCCGGCCTCAAGGCGTCTGATACACTGAGAGACAACAAGCTAAATCTAAAGTCAAGATTTACAATTTCTATACAAAAACGATATTTAAAAAAGCACACAATAAATTATAATGAATTATAAAGTATAAATTAACGTATAGTCAAGATAAAGTCCTTATTCAGGATACAGTAGACTTGCCTTGATTTTGTATTAGTGTCAGTCACAAGAAGTTCGATATGATATATCGATAAAGATATCGAGCTCAATATCATATCGACAAGAAAATAAAGTTTCAGTTATCGAAATTTAAAATATGGAAAAATATCGTATTTATTACGAAACATTTTTAAAACCGAATTTAGTAAGTGTTTATTATATATTTTTCAATGATAATAGCGTAAAATAAGTATACATTTGTTATTTAAAATAAGTTTTGTAAAATATCGCAATAATGGTTAAAATATCGATAGTATCAAACAAATATTATTTGATTTAGTTGTCTCCCCTGTTATGATTTTTTTTAATGAATATTAGAAACCTAATTTTATATTAGTTTGTTCTATATTTTGTAATTTTAATAGTTTAATGCTCTTCTTTGTCAAAGTACGATATATTAAAACGAATATAGATTAATCGTACACATATTGCAACGTTGATATATCGTTAAAAATCAGCCTTTGTGCCATATATCGATACATAATTGAATTAACGATATTTACTATCAACCCCACCAAATTATCCTCAATTATTCTCCGTGTACTCTCAGGCCGAGGCTTTCTGCTTATTAAGAAATATCTTAACGGGGCCAGGACCTTTTTCGCCAGCCTGCGGCGCCAGTGTGCAATGTTTTTCCTCATTTTCATATTGCTCTTTGCCGGCTCATCATAATATTGCCCCCGCCAGCAGCCAGCACCCATTCCACTACCAGTGCCCGCGCACCAGTTCCAGGAGCAGCCGTGGGAGTCGTCGTCGTCGTCGTCGTCGGTAAAACAGGAGCAGGAGCCGTGCCCCAAAGGCCATTCTTCAGTGTCAAATCCAACGCACTCACCCTCGTCCCCGCCGTTCTTTACTTAGAGGCATACACTTTTAATGCGTGTCGCTCACATTTTATGAGCTGTCACAAAGCACAAGCCAGCAGAGAAAAACCAGGGGGAAAACGAAGGAAATATTACGAAGGAAGTGCGCACTCACGCAGCTGTGACCAGCATGGCAAATAAATGAAAAAAGTTGGGCAAATAAACAAAAAAAAAAAAACACACACACACAAAAAAAAGTAAAAGGGCAACATGCTCCAAAATGTAGGTGGAAAAGTTATGCACTTACCCATCCTGCTGCTCCTGCTCCTGCTCGATGGTTCCACCAACCAACTGCGGCTCTTATTTAATTAAATGTCAAATGCTGGCCGACAGTCCGTTTGATTTGAACAGCATTTGGCGGCGGCTCTGGCCAAATGGACTGGCCATGGACATATTTGATTTATTCCATTTCGTTTTGTCTGTCGGTATTGGAAACTGGCAACTGGCAAAAGCTGAAAATTCTCATTTAATTTGATTTTGTCTACTTGGGAGAGGGTTTTTAATATCCATGACGAGCAAATACAAACGCGGGTCCAATATGTATATGTACAAAAAAAATAAAACCCGAATTATATGACTTTATTAAAACATTTTTTTTCGTCTCAAACTCAAATATTCACTGGAATTCCAATAAAGTTATCACAAAAGACCCTTGGATTTTGCAAGGGGTTTTAATAGGAATCTTTGAGGAAAACAATACCGTTTTTTCTTTACTTTAAAAATATTTAAAGTAGATTTATAAGAGACTTTAGAGGCATTAAGTAATTTTGTTCGTTACGGTTGTGTTTCCTTTTCAAGGGAAAGCCTTCTTATATTTAAATATATATTAGTATTTTATGTTTTTCGTTTGCTTAGCTAATTACCATTTATTCTAATTAATAAACTAACCATAATTAATAGCTAAAATAGCTTCTCAAACTCGTATTCCATAGTTTCTTATATCATTTATTATTTATATTTAAACTTCCTTACCATTCACTCATATTTAAGCCACTGTGTACGAGCCAAGAAGGATCACATAAAATATTTATTCAAACATCACGCATACGCAACGTTGCCATTGTAATCGTTTTGCCAGACGAATGCTTTGGTTCAGGCACGGATTTAATTACCAACTAATTAATTTGCACGCCCCTAACCACTGTCCATCGTGGCTAATATTTCCGCGAATTAGTTTTCAATTTCAAGCACACTTACATATACATATACAGCGACCAAGCCCTCGGGCCAGTGCAATCATAATTGGTTGGGGAGGAGGGATGCACAATTTCGATTTCAACTCTTTGGCAGCGCATTTTTCACTTCAAAGCACAGGAAATGTCCTCTGCAATTATGGTCTTTGAAATGTAATTGTTTTTCATTCATTTCACATATCGTGTTGTTGTACTTTTTGCTCGCATAACTGCCAACTGCTTGTTGTTTGCAATCGTAAAAGTAATTTTCCTGTTCATTTACAAACGGATAACACCGCAAGCAGGAGCAGCAGGGACGACAGATGCCAGGGAAATGCCTGAAATACTGCTGCTAATATGCGAGTACATTTAATTAACCACATTTGCCAAAGGACATTCCCGGCGCACACTGCCACAGCCATCTCTTTGGCGAAACATCAAAGACATGTCCCATCATTACAACATTCCCCACACCCGCTAATTAAACATGCCTTGACACACACACCAAATTATCAATAATGCACAGCATCGCCAGCTCTGTTCTGTTTGCTTTTCGCTTGATTAACCCACAGGAGCACTAGCAGCGAATGTTGCATTAATTAACACTAAGCACCGAAAATCTGATTCAATTGATAATGCCTGCCCCAGTGTACCTGGTGCCTCTCTATTTGGCCAAATCTTGTAATTAGTGTAATGCACTGCTTAGCTGCTTCTAATCAGGGGTCTTTTCGAGGTAATAAAATCATCAAATAGAAAGCGGTGGAATACAAAGTATGGTTATTATTAAATAATAGAATAGCTTAGATATTTCCTAGTGACTTTCTCTGTATATAATTTTTAGTATTTAATGTTTATACATCTAGAGAAATTGAGAATACATTTTTTGAAACTATAACATGTTACTTTTTCTCGAAGACATTCTTTAAATCAAAAAAAAATTCAAGTCAAGTTCAAGAATCAATTGTGTTCTATAAGTATGCTTAAGTATGCTTAATAAAATTTTAATAATAATAATATACACACTATGTAACATTAAAATAATTCTTTGTTTCCTAAGCTAACCTCATTTCTATATCTCTTATTATCTTTTATTTTAGTAAATTTTTTTTTTTCTAAGATTGATTTGTTCTTAAGAAACCATCTTGAATCAAAAATAATTATTTTTAAAAAACTTCTTTCAATATGAGAATTATTCATTTCATTTTCAGTATTTTTGTTCTTGGCCTACTTTTGATAAGAAAATTCTTAAATCAAAGAAGTTGGAAATGGTTTTATTTTTGTCTCTCGAATACTATTATTTTTTAGAGGAAATATGTATTTAATAAATGTAAATATGCAAGAAATCTTGAAGCCCCATTGGCATCACAGTTTCTTGAAGAGCTCTTCGTGGTAAAATCGAAAAAGTCAGTAGTAATTACTAATTAATGTATATAAATAGCAAATATAATATAATAATAATAATCTATTCTAAATAAAAAAAGCAATAATACTAATATACAAAGTTAAAGGCTGCTAAAATCATAACAAACACTTCCATAACTAGTTTACAGGAGTTTCTTACAATTTTGTTGTACAAGCAATCATGTTCCGAATTTTTGTGAACCTACAATTATTTGCTTATTGTGAAAATATATAACTTTCTTTAGCTGAAAAATAGAAGGCGCCTGTAATTGCATTGTATTTGTATAACAGCTTTGACCGCAGCAGCCTGCCAAGGGAAAACACAACAAAAACCACAACAAGTTGTTGCTTAGGCCTGCGGCGGACTAAACAATTTTCCAAACTAATACCCCGCTAGGAGAAACCTGAGCCGCCGTCACACACACTCACACACACACACACATGTCGGAAAAGCGATGGAAAGCGGCAAAGGAAAAGCAATGAACGAATCGAAACGTAACGAAGCGAAGCAAAAAGCCGAAATCCCAAAAATCCCTTGATTTATTTCTAATACTTAAACACACACACAGAATCACACACATGTGGCGGCAGGATGAGAGAAGAAATATCCTGGTAAATAGAGCAAGTGAAAAGTTCTACCCGCCCAAAGGAAAAAAGCAGCAATAATGCAACAACAACTGGGGAAAACTTTAGCATTTCCCTGAGGAACTAAATTGTGCCACCGACGGCGGTTTGTTTGCTTCCTTTCAACTCCGCATCCTGCGGGCAGTCCCCACCCCGGTAATTCCGTATTTGCAGGAGCAGGACTCCTTGGAAAGGCCTCCAAAACCACTCAAGGATATTCGGCAAAAGGAGCGACCATGCAAAGTGAAGCTAAACGAAAGTGCCTCAATTTAAGTTGTAAGCTGATTTGCTAGAGCGTAATATGGCCACAGCATATACGCCCACAAGTCCCTATATATATACTCCTATATATATCTGTTTATATGTCCTGAAAACACATATGCCAGGATATGTGCTGCTGCTGCTGCTGCTGCTGTGCCTTCGCACATATGTGGTCTGGTCTGGTGCCCCTACTCCGCTCATTGAAGTAGAAAAACTTTCTGGCTGAAGTGGCTACAGAAATGCTTAAAATTAAGGCGAAACTTTGGCTTGTATTCCCTTTTTTGTCGATGCCATTAACTTGGGGTCTCATACATTTCTAATGAACTTGGATGAGTTGGCAAATTAAAGGGAATGTTTATATTTTCGTTTCAGGTTCATTTCGCAAAGGTTAACATGATAAGGTGAGTTAAGGTAATGCATTTTCATAATAACACTTGGCTTAAAGCTTAACATAATACCTTTCGTGTTGGGAATATTATTTTACTGAAAAGAAAAACGTTTTGGTTTTTATTTGCTTAAGGAATTAAATATATTTATATGTATACATGTGTATAAAAATAATGTATATATAATAATTATACATAACATAATATGATAAATTTATAATAAATTAATTGGATCCCAGCTGAAAGGTCTGGTAGCTATGGCTGATTCCCTTCCTGAAGCTTAGTTCTTAAGAATTAAGTCAACAGTGTACATATAAATAAATTAACGAATTTGATAAGAATTAAATATAAAACATTAAAGTTAAAAAAAAAAATAAATATTGCCATATGAGTTGAAAAAAAAATTATAAGGTCGAAAGTAAACAAAAACTATATCTTGAAAAAGCGAATATCTTGAAAAAGCCAAGTGTATGCAAATTTTCATATAATTTATATATTAATTTTTTTTATTGTTCCTATGGCACCTATATGATATAGTCGCCCGATCTGTCCCATTCCTACTACTTAAACTGGAAAAAAGACTATCTGCAATGATTTATTTAGTTATATTGAAAACTATAAACAACTGAGTTGGAGCTAATTAAGAATATATAGATTTTGTAGGTATATCTTAAAGGATAAAATGAAGTATATTATATGGATATTTTTTATAGGATAAGGAAAATTTAATAGAATACCCAGGCAGGCTATAATAAAGATCATACTCTATCTGATTAATTTATAAAAGCTAACGAAAGTGTTTAACCATTTTGTAAGTATTTTTCTATGATTTAAAAATAACTATGAATAAAAATAGTATACTTCTTTTGCATCAAAGCCTCATATCTATAAAGTCTAGTACTCAGAAAGTATTTTTCCTACCTCTTAAAACCTCCTAAAAGTACACTTAATAATATTAATAAATCCAAATCCCACTGTTTTTACTCATATTCACCAGACTGAGCATACCAACTGCAGAAACACACTCCAAACCTCAGGGAGGGCATATCTCAGCTCCATCATAAATCCATATAGACTTCCTGTTTCTTATAGACACCCCGGATAAACGGAGTGAAGGCCCCTTGTCTATGAGCTGGCTGTTTTGGTCTGATTTCGACACAAATCCCTTTGGTGCTAAAGCAATTTATGCGGTTTCCAGCCATCCCGGGAGGGGGGGTGTGGGGCTAAGAAGTGGGATGTGGCTAAAAACTACACACACACACTGGCAAAAAAACAAACCATACCCGCACCGACACAGACACCCAGCGATCCGGGCATTCAACAAACTCAAGATGTGCGCTCCGAATGCGAGAATAGTTTTTCCGTGATACCAGGGCGGTGGAGGGAATGGAATGGAATGAGAGTTGGGATTAGGGCTGGCAGCCCACATGCACTTGGCTGGGCTTTGGTTATGGCTGGTTGGTTATGGTGAGATTGGTTGCTCCGACGGTCCTGCATAAGTGCAATTTTATGTTTGGCCCCGAAAAGTTGCCTCCGAAGCGAAGAAGTAGTTGATAAATGGAGCCCCCGCCCCGGCGGAGAATCTATGGAAATCCGCACAACCCAATCCCTGCCTCATGTTGGCCAAAACGCAATTCACAACAGCACCAGTGCGGGAAGGAGCATAAAAAAATGCAAATTTCTGTGCATAAATCTAAAAATGTTTACATATATATATATAGATAGAAGTATGTATGTATAAATATGTATAAATAAATATGGTCGGTGTTTTTTATGCTTGTCCCATATCGAGAGCAGCAAGGCTGGCGAGGGAGGCAAGGGAGGATGGAAGTAAGGAAGGGCTGGCCGGAAAAACCACATGCCACGCCTAACGAGCCGCCTACCTTGCTGAGTGCTACATGGCCGCAGATAAACCGTCCGAAAGTAATGCCAAAACCCCAAAACATTTCGTGTCATAAATTTTACGACATAAGCGCGAAAGGCAAAGCAACACAAAGGGAAAACTGCCAGAAAACCACAACAGAAGGGAATAGAAAAAAAATGTATCTCAAACTTTAGGCGACATTTGTATACCCTGAAAACAAGAGCTTTTGAATTTGCTATAGAAAATTATTATCGTTAAGAAAGACTATTGAATACAATTCAAATTAGCGGTCTTCCATATATTACGTAATCATATTTTTGATGATCTTTGACCTCCTTCCCCCTAAATAATCAAACGTAATCAGTGAAGGAATCCTCACTGGTATGATTACGTAATCATCAAAAAATGTATCTTAAGAATTATACAAAAATAAATTGTTTGAACTATATTTTGATAGAAACTGATAACGTTATCATTGTCCCAGATTCCCAACTTCCCAAATAATCAATCATAATTAAATAATTACAATAAATATATTAATTAATTAAATAATTATAATATATATATTAATTAATTAATTAATGATAATATTTATATTTATTTTTATACAAATAAAAACAGCTAGTTGTTGATACCACGAAAACTCTACAGTAAACTTTGCTATCTTGTCACAGAATTCAGACTTGTGAATTTCTAGGGCACTCTTCTTCAGCAATTTTTGTTGTTTTAATGAAATGTTAAAAAAAAAATAACAAACTACCTTACAAAATCAAAGTATCCATTCATTTTAGAGCATATGTGTATATACAACCAATGCCCATTACAATAAATATTGATTTACAATTTTTTGCGCTTAGAACATTAATTTAACCAAAACCAGGGGTGTAGTCCGAAAAAGTAACAGAATGATTATGTAAATCCTGCTAAACTTTGCTTAAATTTAGGCAAACAAAATACAAAAAAATTAAATTCCAATCAATATGCTGTAGGCTTCTAATAAACATATAATTATCTTCCATTTCTCTCCAAAATTCCACAGTAAATTTGATTAAATTTTAAGTTCTTTTTGTTCCGCTCCTGATAAGAGTCGTGCACATAAGACCCATCCCCCCCACACACCCAAGGGCAATACAATGATATTTAGCTGCTTTAGGGGCAGTTCGTTGAGCTATAAATTAATTTAAGTGCCTGAAAATATTTTTGATAACATAAAATCAAGCCAAGCGAAGCCAAAGGGGATCCCTTTTTGTTTTGTATTCCTCGACGAGGCCTGAAAATTTAAACGGCCCGGCCATTAAACGAAACGAGTTGGATGTAGTTTAATGACTCCATTTTTTGGGAAGGAGATAGGAGATTGGCTTGGTGGTTGGTTGGCTGGTTTTTGCCGACGTTTCCCAATATTTCGGCCGCACTTTAGCCAATTCTATTTGTCTTCTGCTCGAAGATTTAATTAAAAAAGTCCAAAGCATGCAAACGAAGTTTTTTGAGGGAAGGCAAAATGTGGCTGGCATTAGCCAGGGAACTTTCCGGGAACCCGGCCACAAAGGATGCGATGCCGATGCGATGCGCCAAAAGGAAACGCCAGAGAACTTGGCAAACTTTGGCGGAGCATCTCGTTATCATCGCCCATCATCAGCGTCAGATACAATAATAACAGTGGCAACAAAGAGCAAGCCACTCGTCTTCGATTCCTTCGTTAGCAATACTTTTAAAGTAAATTGCGGCAGACCCGGACCCAGGCCCAGCTCCAGACCCAAACCCGAACCCAACCACCCAAAAAACCCGGAGCATTGGAGGCATGGAGACGCGGCTGTCTGGGGGGAAGGTTTTCTCCGATCCGGCTCCGGAAAAGTACGGCTACCCTGCGCACGTTACGGCACTTTGCCCTCGCTCCATGCTTCGTTTGGTTTTGATTTTTCACCGCTCGTCATGCTTATGCCGGCTGGCTCTTCCGGAGCTTGGAAAATTAATTGCATGCAAATATTGGCAAAGCAAAAGTAAATATAATTTCATTGTTTACTCATAAATACGCATTATTTGGAAAATGAAAATAGAAAAGCTTCTCCGCCTTCCGAGAACAGCAACAAATGAGATAGCTGAGGAAAGAACTAATTAAAGTCCTTCGAAAGCTTGAAGGACCTACAAAAATATATAATAGATCCATGGAAATGCATAAAATATCCATAAAATACACTGTTTAAATATTAATCTTATGAATTCTACTCCTTTATTTAATTGCAAATATATATTTTCATTCTATGATTAAGTTTTTAGAGTAATATATGTCATATAACACAAAAAATATATCAATATAATGTTATTATCATATATTTAATATCGAAAATCTTTATTTCTATATTTCAAGCACTTATTTAATTAGTATAAAACATAAAACTTACTTCAAGTCACTAATTAAGCATAAAATATTAGGCGAAACTTTATCCTTGTCCATGTGTATGCCATAAAAATATTTCTGTGTAAACATCCAAAATTCAAAACTCTCAACAGGATATTTCAAATTAAATACATGAAAAATCTTAAAGCTTATATCGAATGCGGTGAGAAAATCCGGCGCAGAATATTGGATGTCGTCAAAATGCACATAGAATTTGGTGCAATCAAAATCTGCCCCAATGGCAACTATAATGGGTTTTAGGGTTTCGCCATTGTCGTACATTTTAGTTTTTAACAATTCTAATTCCTTTTCTGCTTTAGCATATGAGGAAGCTTGAATCATAAATGAACCCTGAGAGTCCTTCACCGTAGACCTGACATTTGTTTTTCGCATAGAAATTAGCAGGACATGAAGTAACAGTGCCAATATTTTTTCCGAACCTATTTGCGAAAGAGATATTTTTTTATTTATGATTAAGTATAACTTGCATTCCGTTTACAAACCTTCAGTATTAGCATTAATTTCCTCCAAGTGATCAAGATGGATATAATCAGTCAATTTTCTATTCAATATGGGTGTAATTTTCTCTCTAAACGGCTCCCATTTACTCATTAAAGGCGGGCATTCGGGGTAAAGGATCAGAAAATCTATCTCAACCTATTAGAATTGGATGAATAGGATAATAAATATTATAGTTTTTAATATCAATATGGTATACTTGCCAACAGATGTCCCAGAAAATTGTTAAATAAAGTCCATCGACTTAAAATCCATGAAATGGAGCTTTTTCGACCATCCGCACTAAGTATATCTTCCCTTCGCAATTTATAGCTTATACGCCATTTTTCCTCGACATCAGACCAAGGTGTAATGTTCGTCTTTAGCAATTCCTGAGCCTGGGCAGCTGTTAAAAATTAAAATAATGATTTATTTTAACATTGTTGTAATAGTATTTACCTTTTTCATTTAAAATTTTGTCTTCAGTGCTGTCCGAAACTTTAGCCGAAGAAGATGGGCCGGGTGAATCAAATACTTCTCCGCATTTCTTGAGCCGTTTCAGTGTATTATAATACTTATCGTAGAGTCTTCCACTGGGCCGTAGTCCCACATCTTTGTAATAGATTTTCTAAGAGCCAGTAAATGATAAAAACATTTTTTTTACAATAAATAAAGATTTAATCTTACACGTACCTTGTCGTCTTTAAATTCCCTTTCTATGTCATTGGCAATTCTAGCAAAATCAGCCTTCCCAGGCTTTAACTTGTTTTTAATCATAAATGTAACAATAGCTTCAATTAAAATTTTTCTCGACGTATCATTCATGCTATTTTTTTCGTTAAGACTTCGTTCGACATAGTCGCCACTTATATGCTCATGTAGCGCAAGATGCAAATCCTAAATTATAAATTAAAGTAATTAAATATTAATTTAATTATTTAAAATGTATTAAAAAGTTAGGAAATTTGTGGCAAAACTTATAATACTTACAAAATTATTGGAGTTTTGATTTATCCACGAATTGTTTAAGGTTGTCGAGGAAGTACTCGGTTCATTTTCATCTAAATCTTTTTCAAGTTGAACTGTACTCTTATCCAGGTTATTATAGCCCTAAATATTAAAGAATAAATCAAATGAAATATGTATAAAAACAATGATCTAATTCTTACTTCTTTGCGTTTCCACTCCAGTAAATGAAATCGAAATTCAATTTTTTCACCTAATTTTAAATGTCGAAAGAGATAGGTCAAGTCGATTTCGGTTAGGAATCGTAATCTTCTCAAGGTAATACACTCAGCTGAAAAAATAAAAAATAAAAACTAATTAAAATCATCGATATTGGAACTACAGATTATAATTAAGTTTACTGCAAAGATTTTTGCTGTTGAACGCACCCAGTTTTTCCCACTACCACAGTCACAACAAGTAAGAAAAACTAACTTCGGGCGTAGCCGAAGTTTATATACCCTTGCAGATAATTTGTTACTTATTATAACAGATTTTTATAAAATATAACATGTATAATGTAAAATGTATGTAAAATGTAAAAATTATAAATAAAATATGAATTTAGACCGATCTTTTCTATGGCAGCTTTGTGAAATATTGGTCCGATTTTAATGAAATTTCTAAGGTGTAGCTGTATTTATATAAAAAGAGCAAAAATTAAGTTTCATTCAGATATCTTGACAAATACCGAAAATATGCAAAATTTCCCATATCGTTCCTATGGCAGCTATATGATATAGTGGTCCGATGCCGGCCGTTCCGGCATATATACTGCTTGCAAAAGATATAACCCTATGCTGAAAGTTTCAGCCCGATAGCTCAAAAACTAAGAGACTAGTATGCATATAAACCGACGGAGAGACAGACGGACAGACAGACAGACAGACAGACAGACGGACATGGCTAGATCGACTAGGCTGGTGATGCTGATCAAGAATATATATGTTTACTTTATGGGGTCTGAGATGACTCCTTCACTGCGTTGCAAACATCATGGCAAAACTATAATACCCTCTG
>JAEIIU010049653.1:0-22056 GCA_018874675.1 Drosophila baimaii | reverse complement strand
AATTACTTACATACTGCAAGGGTATTTAAACTTCGGCTTGCCGAAGTTAGCTTCCTTTCTAGTTATTTATGCTTTGCTTTAAGAAAAGTTTTTTCGAAGAATTACAACGCTCTGGATAGTACAAAAACAAAATATACACATCGTCAAGGAGAAACAAAGCGCGCTAAGAAACAAAATTTAAATTAACCTTTGCGTAATGCCTTCTTCTTTCTTTTGTTTTATTTATGGTCTGCATAAAGTAAAAGTCTGTTAAATAGGCAAATATATTTTTCAAAATCCGCATAAGAAAACCCACATAGCAACCAAGTCTAAATTCCTTTATTTATCCTGCATTTTTGAGATTTAAGCAGCCTCTTTATGGGATTCTAAAATTTCTCCGAATTATCATCGATTCATTGACAAAAATGCCTCTTCCTCTGATATTGATTAAGAGCGACGACAAGAAGGAGGCCGAGGACAAAGACGATGGATGGAGGTGCATTAATTCTGTACCGGGTTTATTTGTTTTCGCTTTTCGGTTTTGGAAAGAGATTACGGCACGCTTTTGAAATGACCGACGCCAGTTCAGTGGTCAGTTCCAAGAATCCCGACGACGACGACTGCAGTTATGTGTCTCTGGCGAGGAGGAGATTCCCACACCGAGAGCCAGGGCCATAAAGAATAAAGGACATGAAATGAACCCGGGTTCTGGGCGAGGGTTCGTTCGAACACGGTTTCGGTTCCAGCAGCAGGGCGTTAATGTGCGAAGTGCGTCTGAATGGGTTTCGCCAGAAGTGTTTGCGAGTTTCAGAACGAATTCGTATCTGGAGGCTGCCTATCGGTGTCTATTGTTAGGTAGCCAGGCCAAGCCAGGCCAGTCCAGGCTCCTCAAGGAGCAGCATCACAAAAGGTAAATCACCTCTGTCTTGTTTGCCCTCGAATTTGGTCAACCGGGAGTTCATTGTCAAGTTCAGCGGGCAGCAGCGTCGTCGTCTGGCATTGAAGCATATCTGTATCTGTATCTGTATCTGTCTGTGTCTGTGTCTCAGCATCTGTATCTGTATCTGAAATCTATGCCTGTATCTGTGCGCTGCGCTTGCGTCAAATTTGTTGCTCAGACTTCTTTGGTTTGTTTTGTATATTTTTTGGTGCTTTTGTTTTGGTCCGCCAAAGGATGCTCCATAAAACAAAAAGCTATTCGAAAGTGACATTTATGTGTTTTTAATTCCTTTCCTGTGTGTGTGTGTGTCTTTGAGAGGGGGGGCAAGGGGATCTCTTTTTATGCTTTTCTAAGGAATTTGCTTGTTTTCGGTGGAATTTACCTTGCAGGAGCTCATTGAACTGCAGAAGGGCTGGACGCCTGATAGGGAAAAACCTCAATGGGAACCCTAAGATGGTGGAAAGGAATTTCGGGAATTTTGTTTATGACTTGAGGCCTAAAGTTCTAAAATGTTGTTAAAAAAGCGGTCTAATTTACATTTTAAGTGGTGTATAAACTATATAGTTTATATAAAAATAATGTTTATACTTTAAATTGTAAAGATACATCCTGTAAAAGCGTTCTAGAACTCAAAACCACTCCAGTTCCTTTCCAATTAATGATCATTTCTTAACTTATTTGAGCCCCCTCATCGATTGAGCCCTTAAAACGATCTCCAATCGCTGATATTGTACCATATTAATGAAGGCAATTAAGCGAAGCAACTTCATTTCGAGTGGAGAACACAGAAGAACAAGATCGAAATCAAGAAGAATCGAGAGCCCTCTCCAAGGATATTTAAAGCGAAAATTCAGCTAAGAAATGCCCAAAAGGCCAATCACCTGGCCCCCAAAAAGAGAGAGAAGGAATACAAAAATTATAACGAGCTTTAGGAACGGTTTTTTTGTTGGACACACACACACGCAGAGAACCGCTTTAAGGGTCTCCTCCCACCTGGAAAGACGAGACACAGACTCCCGACTCCGACTCCTTTTAGAGGAGCCTCCAACCATGCTAAAGTGGCCATAAAAATCATAATGAAGCGGCGACTAAAACAAAATGCCATAAAATGCTTTAAATGAGAACACAACACAACACACAACACACAGCACAATATAAATGTGGCCAGGGGGAGAGGAACGATGTCCGATATCCTTCTTGGAATTCCGACTCGGCGGCAACTCAAAGCAGAATCCAATTTTCGGGTTCTCTAAACCAAAAAGAGTGAGCGAGCGACTTTCACAGGCCCACAGCCAGCCAGCGCGGAATTCATTCAACAGTTTGTAATCGAAGTGAGCTGGGGAAAAGGTGAAACATAGAGTGAGAGAACGGGAGAACGAGAGAAAGAGAGATAGAGAAAGAGAACTGCATTCAATGACCTGAGACAGGTAACAGAATTTCGCGATTTCTCGTTCGATTTGATTCTCGTTATACTCTGGCAGAGGGTATTATTACTTTAGTTAGAAGTTTGCAATGAAGGAGACATCTAAACCTATAAATATATATAATTTAAAGTATAAATTCCTTATCAGCCTCAACAACTGAGTAGATCTAGCCATGTCCGTCTGCCTGTCCGTCAGTCTGTCCGTCCGTTTGTCCGTATGAAATCACAGATCTCAGAGACTATGAGAGCTTGATCGACCTATTTTTATGACAACATTTTCTTATCTTATCTTATTTGTTGCACATAGTTCAAGACTGTTTTAAAATTTGAACACGCCTACTGACGCCTCAAAATTTTTTTAAAATGTTTAAAGGGGATAAATTAGCTTTAAATTTAAAAAAAAGTTTTTTGTCCTGAAAATACTTTTAATTTTGTTCAACTACAGTAGAAGTGTTTTCTGAATTAAAATAAATCCGTTTTAGGATTAGTTACGATCAATTTCCATTTTAATCGAATAAACCTATTGCCAACTGTAAGAGTATACAAACTTCGGCTTTCCGAAATAATCTTCCTTTTTTGTTTTCTCTGTTTTTGGTGGCGTTTAAATGGCGTCAAGCCAAGATTCGGGATAGTTTACGATCTGTTTTTGGTGTCTGAGTATTCCCACTTTTTGTTTATATATTTTTTTGAAGCTAAAACCCAACTGTGTTTGAGAATTTATTAGTTAATGAATGTCCGAAAAAAAACATAAAGAAAAAGTGCTTCAATGAGTGAGAAAAAGTGTGTAGCAAAAGCACTTAAAGATTATTAAGGATTTATAAGGCAACTTTGTAGTTATTTAATTTTATTACGACTTACTCAGGAAGACAGTAAAATATATATTTATAGATTTAATATAAATATTCCTTACTCAAGAGAAAGGTAAAAGTAGACTGAATTTATTCAGAATCTTATTTATTAAAGAAAACATTCCATAAGAATCACGAAATATTTAAATAAATATAAACAGTTTCTAGATTACATCAAAATTAAATTAGAATTAGAAACTTTCCCTAGACTAAGTAAAAAAAACCCATTAATAAGCACTCGCTCTAGTTTTTCATTAAAAACGAACGCGCTTTCTCAACAAGTTTTTCTTTATTTTGACAACTGAATTTCTCCTTGAGACAACAACTTGAGCTCACAAGTTAAGCAATTTTTTAATGTCTAATACTTTGCTTTTTATGATCTGGCCTAACAGATTTTTAATGGTCAATCGTAAAGTTTAATTTCCTCTGTTTTTTGTTGTTGTTTTTTTTTTTTTTGTTATTTTTTTGGGTGCACTCTCGTAATTGACGTTTACAATGCCAAAAAACCAAGGCGGCTCATTGAAATGTTTTGTGCTGTCGTCGGACCCTAAATGGCCTCTGACCCCCGATCTCCCCCCGAATGACGTCAGCCTCTCCAAAAGCGGATGAATTACACTCAATTAAACAGTTTAATTTAATATCTTTTTTTTATGATTACTCATTGTGACAAGTTTGGTCTGGTCGCGGCGTCGTCCCTTAACCAAATATATAAAATCTACTTTTATAGCCCCCGCGATCTCCGAGCGTTAGTCATTGGTTCATGAATAATTAACTTAAAGAGTTGTCAAAAAAAAATCAATTAAAAAAGAATATTTACACATGAATTGGTTCAGCCCGATCACCTATACGTGTAACCCCAATAATGACAGTAATCATGAAGGCAATTTATAAAAATAAAACCACAAAAAACAAAAACGCAATAAAGCTGCACACTTAATTTCCTACCAATTTTATAATAAAATAATTGGCAAATATAACGCCTGCGGCGCCTGGGGCGGGGTTGTTGTTTAAAAGACCATTATGCCAGATCATGTTTGGGAACCGGGAAGAAGATGAAGCCCCCGAAAAAAAGAGCCAACTCCAAACTGCAACGAGGGGGGAGATCCGATCGAGTCGCGTCTCTTGGCGCCCAGCAACTCACTCAACTGTTTAACGGAGCCACACGCAAATGCAAATATTACCATAATTATCGCACGTGTCCCGCAGACCATGACTAAAGCAATCGCGCCGCGTCCATCGTCAGACAATCAGAGTTGCTCTGCCCCATTGTGTATCCCTCTCCTGGCTGGCGCTGGCTCTGGCTCTGGCTCTGGCTCTGGTAGTGGTGGTGGCTACCCTCTCCTCCTTCTCCTTTGGCTTTACGAGACTCAGACACGACGAGGCATGCAATCGAAATCTATTTACCATGCAGCAAGCAGCAAGTAGCAGGCGGCTGCAGCAGCAGCTAACGCAAAGGGGAACCCCCGAGTGAAGAAAGCGGCTCATTACAGGTTGCTCTGTCTTGCTTTTATTGTTGCTGGCTGTGGCTCTATTGTGTGATACCCTAACTTAACGGATATGTTAGATTGTAGGTAAAGCTTATTGAGGTAGAAATTTACTAATTTGAAGATGAGTTTATTGATAAAAACCATTATTACAAAGTTCCTCCTTTTTTTAGGGCAGGGCTGAGCATTAAATATCAAGTTTGGAGCCTCACAAGTAAAGAAAACTATTAAGAACCATATCTAAGGGACTTATAGTTTAGCCAGCTTGTGTATGTTTTGTTTTTGTGATCCTTAGCGTGCGGTTTTCGTAACCGTATTGTTTTTGTAAGGCAGGGCTGGGCAGGTAATGTAAAAATCGGAGCCTTAAAAGTAAATGAAACTACTAAAAACCATCCTTAGATCAATCCTTAGGGGACTTATAGCTTAATCTGCTTGTGAATGTTTTGTTTTTGTAATCCTTAGAGGACAGTTTTTGTAACTGGAGATGTGTAGATTTTGTTGTATTAAGTCTAGTAATTTTCCCCATAGCATTAGCTTCCTCTACTTAATTTTTAGTTATTTATTAGTGATAAGTCTATTGCGATACGCATGTGTAGATTTTGTTTTTGTCAATCCAAGCAGGTGGTATTTATCCCCGACGACGTCTGTGATTTTGTGGTTTAATCCCCTTCAAAAATTCGTGTATATTTTATTTTTATCCTAAACATTCTGTGATGTATAGTGTAGGGTTGCTTTAATAGTAATAATATTTCTTATTTATTTATTTCCAAAAATAGCTTGTCTTTCGATTCTTTCCTGTGGTGATGTGTATGGTTTGATTTGATAGTAACAGTATCTCATATTTATTTATTTCCCAGAACTCTTTGTCTTTCGGTTCTCCTTTCCTCATAAAATGATTACAAAGTACACCTACCCCATTCCATCCTTCAGGGTAACCCAAGTTCGACTTAATTCGATTTGAGCTCGCCCAAAACTTTGGTTATTCTTAGGCTCTCTCTCCCCGCCGCCGGCAGTTCACTTTGTTTTGGTTACATGCCACGGCTATATGGCTATGGCAATTTATACCCCATATTTGCCGTTCGCCGTTCGCCGTGCCCCTTATAAAAGTCACTTGATTGGAACTGCAAGTGGCTGCGGCGACCACGGCGGGAGCGGCGGCGGCAACATTTTATTGGTTTATTATGGCGACGCTGTGCCTCCGGGGGCCGCCAGAGTTTCCATATATCCCAGAAAACAAAAACAAAAACATAAAAAAGTACTTGGTCGGCAGGGATGCACCTGTCTACAAAGTCAGCAAACCAAACTGAGTCGCCGCCGTCCGTCCGTCCTGGTCTTTTCTGCCCTTCGTCCTCTTTTTAGCCAGCGCCCACTCCTTCCTCCTCCTCCTCCGCCTCCGTGGTAGGGCCTAATTTTTTTTTGGCCAGCAAGGCAATCAAATTTTATGGCCTTGTTGGCCTGGCCAAACATAATAGAGAGATCACAGCGCCGCATCGTCCGTCGTCCTCTCAACACTCAATCAATGCAATGCAGCAAAAGGGCACAAAATTGACACAGAGATGGACCTTATAGAGGCGTTTTGTGAAAAAAGATACTCGGGAAATCATAGATATTGTCTCAGGTTTTTTGTAGATTTATTAAAAGTAAATTTAACGTAATTATTAGTTAGAAAATTGATAGCTTTCCTTTAAATAAATATTAGAAACATAAATATAATTCAATAAAAGAAACTTATTCG
This sequence comes from Drosophila baimaii, assembly GCA_018874675.1. Classification (NCBI taxonomy): domain Eukaryota; kingdom Metazoa; phylum Arthropoda; class Insecta; order Diptera; family Drosophilidae; genus Drosophila; species Drosophila baimaii. The sequence continues at coordinate 15,647 of JAEIIU010049653.1, read as the reverse complement.
TTTTCGATACTTTTCCCCATCGCCTCACGATCCCATCACCTCGAACGACCTCATAAGTCAAAGGAATGCCGTTGGGCTGCAATTGGCGGCGCTGCTGCAGTCTGCTTAAGTGCCTCATTCAGTCAGCTCCAGTCTCATATCCTCTCAGCCTCATCCTCATCCTCGTCCTTGTCCTCCGGAATCGTTCAGAGATGGCCCCGGCCTATCTGAGTGCTCGCATCTAACTGTCGCATGAGTTATGGGCCGAAACTCATATTCATCCTCCCGATGCCGTACTTGTCCTTTGTGTGCGACGGAATGTTGCTCTGGTGCTGCTGCTGCTGCTGCTAATTTTATGGCCTCGTAAAAACATTAAAAATTACAAAATAAAACGAATTCGGGTCTGATGCAGCCCAACTGATAGGATGCCGCCGCCGCCGCCGCCGCCGCCGTTCTGGTCAACTGTCCTTTTTACAGCCAACATTTTATTGTTTTTGATATTTTGTGCAACATTTTGTGCCAATTTAGCGAAATGTTCTCCTTCTGACATTTACGAGGAGGCCTGCCACGCGTAGCAGAGTTTCCACCAGCCGAAGAGCAGGTGCTTTGCCAGTTCTCGGAGAGAGAGAGAGAGATCGGTTAAGATATAGTCTCGGGTATGATTCCCCGTCGTTTTATGGCTCTCGAATTGAGTTGAGGACTCATTTCCCGCCTCCTTAATTGACTCGTTCTGTGGATGAGATGGTTCTGTGGTTGCCGCGCAAAAATCATAAAGATTCAGATTAGAATTTAGTTAAACGGGAAATGTGTAGAGCTTAAAATGCCATTAAACCATCTTAACCATCTGCCTTAAACTGAACATAAAACTACTTAGTTGTGGGATTTTATGTTGTATTTATCTTTGCTCATTTTTTGTGGAATATTTACTATTTTTTATGAGTTTTTAATTACTCACCTAAATTTGCCTTGAGTTTGGGTAAAAATTCTTAAATTTGAATTAAAATGGATGATAAACATGGAAGTTATTAAACAATATAGTTGAAACAGTCTACCTATCTCCCTTGCACCTTGCTTTAGCCACGAGCTGTGGGTTCGGAACCTGGCTGTGGCGACTGTACCTTTCTTTCTTGTTATTTTTGTTAAAAATGCTTGCTGGAAAAAATACAAAATAAAACCTCACAGAGCATTTATTTTATCAGATCAACACTGATATCAATCCAAGAACATTTCACTCAAATTTTCCACTTCATTTGACAAATACTCCGCCATCATGGCCGCCGCATTGGGAATAAAAAACAAATGGGGCAGATGCCATAAATATACAAAAATTTATAACGAATAAAACACGACATTCCTTTAAGAGCGCACTCGAAAGAGGCAAAAAACTGAAATCAAACTCGTACTCGAACCGAATCGAATCGAAATTGTGGCGGAGGGAAACTTTCAGCTTTCATGTTAATTTTTCGTCGGGGGTTAGTACACACTTTTAGGGCAAAATATTCATTCAATTTGCGTTTTTTGTGTGGGAGGGGAGCGTGCTTTTACGATTACACGGCATTTCGGAAAATATTTGGAGAACTTTACGGGCAACTTCTTTAGGCTGCAATGGTAACAATCGGGGACACGGAGACACACTCTAAAAACACTCGAAGAAAAAACTTCCTCCCCCCTTGGCTGGCTGGGTGGCTCCACACGCAATTGACTATCAAAAATATTTTTTATGTTTCTCTCCTTTTTGTATTCTGTTTTTTTTTTTTTTTTGGTTTTGTTTATACCAAAAGGGCGGGCGGGGGGTGGTGGGCAAAGGCTAATGGCAACTTCTGGAGTGACATAAAATCCAATTTTATAATGCATATAAAGTTTTAATACACCAATCCCGCACCCCCCTAAGGCAAGAACCCACCCCCACGGAAATGTCAAGAGAAAAATTTCATGCATACACTTTGATAGAAATTTTAGTAGACCATCAAATTTAATGCGCCACCAACAGTAGCCGTGGCAGTAATAACAACAAAAACAACAACATTGGCATAACAACAACTTGTGCATAAAATTTTACTTCCCTCCAATATGTAGAGAGAAAGCGAGAAGGGAGAAGGGAAAACCCACCCCAAACCAGAGGTAGCTAGGGCCAGGAGGAGATCTCTCCCGCAACGAATGTATTCCTCGGACCAATTAAAATCGGGGGTTACCAGTACCCCCCCCAGCACCCAGCACCCACTCTCCACCTTAACCCGTTGCTGCCGGAAATTAGCCCGGGGGAACTCTATTTTGAGAGGGAGAGAGCGCTAGCGGGGACTCCGAAACAAAAACAAAGGCACACGGAAACAGGATATCTTCACTTTAAATGGATCCCAAAACGGGCAGGACGATGGGCCCATACCCATTAGATGCTACACCTTCACCCTCGATGGCCATAACACTAAACATAACAACAACAACAACAACAGCGAGCGGCACAAACAAAAAAACATCTGTTTCGAGGAGAGAGAGTGTGGGAACACAACTTCCTGATGCCATAACATTTGTGAAGTCTATTAGCAAAAACGAAAGTCAAACAAACTTCACATCTAATCACATGGACAGCGCCATGGGCCAAGGGAATGAGTGCCCAGAGCACAGTGGTATTTATACTAAGAGAAAGTGGAGAAAATTTAAGCCAAGACAGACTGTTACAGATACTGCCAGGCCTCTTCATCAGCTACCAAGTTACAGTTACCAGTTTTCATTAACATTTAGTGATTTCTTTAAATAAAGATCACCGAAAAGTTTCCATAGTCCTCAATCTTTCATAACATTTTAGTTTGCTTTTTAGAATTTGATGTCTTGTGTGTTGCTAAGAACCTTCATCAGCATCGAAATATGTTTTATTACATCCTTTTTCAAAATCTAAATATGAAGGTGCCTAGAACAGAACTAACTAAATAATGACCCCTTAATGGTGTTAATTTTCTTCCTTAGTTCTTCTTTATTTTATTTCCTTTATTTCTACTCGTTTTAGTTTTTTTTTATCATGGATTTTTCAATGGTTGCCAGCTACCTTCATCAGTAACCAAATTTTAATAGAACATTTAAAGATTTAATTAAATATTAATCACTTTAATGGGTCCACTTTTCTTACCCTTTCTTTAGGTTTTAGTTATCTGTTTAGCATTAATATTGCGAGTGTTTACCTTCATAATTAACCAAAATGTAATAAAATATTAAACAAATATAATTCAACAATGATAACTTTAAAGGTTACACGTTTCTTACTCTTTCTCAAACTTCTTAGTTATCCTTTTAACATTGATGTTTCAAATGTTACCTTCATTAGTAACCAAATTTTAAGGAAAACATTTCAAGAATTTGTTTTTAATGAAAACAACACTGTTTCCCTCACTCTTTCTCCCCAATTTAATTCACTTTTCACCACCATTAGCTCCACTGTCGCCCGGCCCCAGCTTTTATCCTTGGACAGGATATGAGCGTTAGCATTAACATTAGCATTGACACTAATGTGTGGATGTGATGTGTTTAGTGTTCAGTGTTCTGAGTGTTCTGAGTGTAGAGTGTGTGTGTGTGTGCAGGCGGCTTTAATGACGCGTCAGCAGGGCCCAGCTCCAACCCCTGAGCCGCAAAAGGGTTATTAATAAATTAATTTTTATGGCTTCCCTGAAGGGTTTGCGGGGGCTCAAAATTCTAAAATAGACGCCCAAAGTGCCATGAAATTCAATATATATTTCAAATGGCCGGGGGGTTTTGCTCATTTCCCTATTTTGAATGAAAACACATTGCGTATACGTAATATTTGGTGAAATTTTAATAAACATTTACTGCCCCAAGAGCTAATTTTGCGGAAGCCCCCTCAACGCTGTGCTATTTATAGGATCTCTTGTCATAAACTTGAAGCATAAGGATTATTTTAAAGCAAAGTCATCAAAATTGTAGGAAGATTCTCTTAGAGAGTGAGGGATAAGGAGAGCGAAAGGGAATTACATTTTAAGGAGGTTTGGTCAGGGGTTGAAGTGCTATTTCCATGACTAAGCTTGATTTTATACCAGTCAAAAATATAAACAAGAAGTAAAACTGAAACTGATTTCAATCAATCAATCAATAATATCTCACGATTTTATTTATTCAAATTTTTTTATGAATTTGATCTTTTTTACGACAGTGATGATAAAAATCTGTTTAGCAAACTTGCAGGAAACGCGAATTGCCAATAAAAATGAGCAAAAATCGTAACCTTCCGCTCTGGCCTCTTGGCCAGTTTTCCTTTTCTAATTACTGAACGAAAAAAAACAAAAAAAACAAAACAAACGTTGGCCAATTAAGTAAGCAGGCGGGAATGAAGGAAGGAAAAATAGGCCATTGAACCTGTTGGACAATAAACGCATTAAGCGTACACGTGTACGGAGTTCGGCTTAATTAAAATTCGACAATGATAAACACAGAAGATACATTAATAAGGCAAGGCGGGCGATAAAAATAGTGAATAGCCGCAAGAGTGAGAGAGATAGCGAGTGAGAGGGGGCTCTTAAACGTTTTGTTGGCCTTTTTGTTGCTGTTGCTTTTGTTAAGTCGCAAAGTGTTTTGGCTTCAACACTTGACTTGCCTTCGGCCAGGCCCACTTTAATGCCAGCAGCTAGAGAGCTGGAGCTTGGCGCTTGGAGCTTGGAGCTTGGAGCTGAAGCTAGACCACCATTCCATTCCTCTCCTCTCCATTCAGTTTCGGTCATTTGAAGTTTATTACCCGCGCACGTGTGAACCAAAAATACCGAAACGTACGAAAATGTTTTTGTGTCTTGAACGTTGTCGCTGGCTTTTTACAATGAAACCAGAAACCAAGAAACCGGAAATTTGCCCAACAGCTCGTACACACTCCGCCGGTTGGCGGGGTATGAACCTCCTCGGGGGGAGAGAGGGTAACACACCGGCGTAAATCGAGTAAGAGTGGTGTACGCCTTGTTGGCCAGACCAGACCAGACCAGACCAGGCCAGACCAGGCCAGAAGAAGACCCCACACGGCCAAGCGAGATGATGCGCTGCGCCACGAGATGCCATCGAAATGTGGCTATGTGTGGCTATGAAGACGTCTAAATGTGAAATTAAATATGCCACTTTGAATGAAATTAGACGAGCGAGAAGAGCGCGCTTGTGTCTCTGACACGGTTTCCATTTGATTTGATGGCCTGCCTGGCTGCCTGTGGTCTGGACTTTGGCAACTGGCAAATGGGGAGGAAAGGTGTCGAAATCCGTAGAAGAGTTCCCTGGGATCCGGTGTAAACTCTTTGATATTTGAGCAAGGCAAAAAATGTACACCTGCTTACTTTGAAAGGGAACATTGTCATGACATTAAGATGAAATGTATTTTAATGTAAGAAAATTTAATGGAAAAATATTCTTTAATATATTTTGTAGCATTTAAACAGGCGGAAATAAAAACAAAAGCTGAAGATATCCCTAGAGTGATATGTTGGGAAAATCCCTTTGATATTTAGGCAAGTAACAAGGTACGAATTCTGTGATTTTGCTATATATGAAGGGAATATTCTGATTCGTTTTCTTTATATTTATGAAATTAACATGCAATTTATTTTAACCAAAGAAATATGTTAACCATAGAAAGTTCTATATAAAATATTTCTTCATATAGTCCTAAGGTAATAACCAAGGAAAATGCATGAGAAAAGATGAGAAAATCCCTAGAGTGATATGTCGAAACATATCCTTTGATATTTAAGAAAATAAAGCTTTAAAAACTACTTCTAAATTATTTACTTTATTTCTATCATTTTAAAATAAAAGTAACCCATTAAGCAAGCCTCTAAATAATAAAAAATTTGATGGATTTCCCTCTAAAAGTAAAGTGAGCAATTTAAAAGTAATAAAACCAACAGATACCTGTTTTTTATTATAAATAAATCACTTTATTTATTATCGTTTTCTTTTTATTAAAGAAATTAGGATGAAATTTATTTTAAGGAATGAAAGTTCTATATAATATATTTATTCCTAAGGAAATAACCAAGGGAAATGGATGAGGAAAGATGAGTAAATCCTTAGAGTGATATGTCAGAACAATCCCTTTGAAAATACAACTTTAAAAACAGCTTTACAATAACTTACTTTATCTATACCATTTAAAAAAAAAACCAAACAATTAAGCAAGCCTCTAAATAATAAAATTTTAATGGATTTCCCTCTAAAAATAAAGTGAGCAATTTAAAAGTAATAAAACCAACAGATACCTGTTTTTTGTATTATAAATAAATCACTTTATTTATTATTGAAAGATAACTTCATCTTTATGTGCCAGCAATTAATCATTAATTATGGCATAAAAATCAGCATTTAATTTACTGGTGAAATTTCTATAAATCACAAATAATAATAAATCACTAATAAGAGTCCAGTTTGAATGGAACTTTCTCAGCATTGAGCTTCAGTTGCCCCCTCCTCCCCACCCTCAAAAATAAAGATACAGATACAATTCAAGAAACAAAACCCACTTGCAAACGAGAAACTTCTCGGGCGCTCTCTTGAAAACGAAAAGAAAAGCAACCGAAAAAAATGTATTTTATTTTATGGGATTGACATTTTTTCGCCTTGGCCCGGCCACGACGGTCCCAGCAGCGGGGCTCATTCATGAAGTTTGTTTGTGTTTCTGGTGGTTTCTGTAGATTTTGAGTTGGAGATAATTTGGCGAAAAAGACGAGGCAAAACACGCGTGCGGGGCTTTTCATTCAAGACACGTACTCAAACAGAGAGAGAGAGAAAGAGACCCCACAAAATCGGAGGGAACACTTGGCGCTTTTACATTATCAAGTATCCGAGTATCCGAGAGTATCTGAGTATCTGAGTATCCGAGCAGCGACGAGTGTGTTACCTGCCCCGCCAGGGGCAATCGCATTCGAATCGAATTGGATCGACGAATCGAACCGAATTGAAAACGAATCGAAAGGTGAACAAAAAAACAAAAAAGATACGGATTGGTTCATTCATGAAATGCTTTCGGTAAACAAAAACCAACAAGCGAGTGCTTTGAGTGCCCCCCCGAAAAAAAATATTATTTGCTTTCAATGTTTTTGACTTTTGCGCAAGCGCGCAGCCTTTGCTCTCTCCCTTTTTGATTTTTTTCTGTATTATTATTTGTATATTATTATTTTTCTGATTAGTCATCCCCGCGAGCAGTCCTCGAACTCTTGGCTAAAATATTTTTATGTATTTATCTCACGTCGTTTTTATCGGCATACCCGCCTCTGCTATTTGCGAATTTTGCGGCGCATACAAAGCGGGGAAATTCAGTTTTTTGGCAATGACCAAAAACCAAAACAACAACAGACCCAAAAAAAAAAAGANAAGAGAAAAAAAAAAAACAAAACAAGAGAAGAGTAAACAACAACAGCCGCAACTGGTTTGCCTGATTAAAAGGTGAATGAATTGGCGTTTCGCACAAAAAGCGCATTCGAAAAAAAGAAATGGCATAAAAGGCGGACAAAATAAACAAATTTTACGCACAACAATTGCTTTTAAAATGAATTTGGATTATTTGATTACGCAGATACTCTTTAATTATTAACTTAATATATATTTAAAGCTTTCACTTGCCTTAGTCGGAATAATGAAGAAGGCGAAAGAGAGATAAACGCCTTAAAATTTAGAATAAGTTTATGTTTTTTGAATACAAAATTACGTATTTTTGAGAATATATATTTTTAAATTTTAATGTCAATTGATAATTTGGGAATTAAGGATAATTATTAATATTTTGTAGTCAACATAAGGACAACAAACCTAATAATTTAAGAATTTTACACCAACTCTTACGCTAAATAATGCTAGTTAGTTTTATAAACGTGAAATCTCCATATTAGTATATCATAAGTCTCTCTTTTTGGTAGTTATGAGAGAATAAATCTGTAAGCATGTATCTATCTCGCTCACACCTTGTTTGCGTCTCTCAAATAGAGAGGTACTGGGTTCTAGTCCTAGCTAAGGCAACTATTGCTTTCTTACTTTTTTAAAATGTTATTTATTATAGTTTAGTATATCATAAGTCTCAGTTTGTGGTCATTATTAGAGATTGTTTATAGTTTTCTCGCTCACACACTGATTGTTTTAATTAAATAGAAAGACCTGGGTTCGAGTCCTGACTAAGGCAACTTTTTCTTTTTTGTTTATTTTAATATTATTCCCAAAAAAAAGTACATTCCCTCTTCGTTGAAGTCTCATTTACTCCAAATACCAAACCCTTCCTCATTCCGGTTGTTGCGCTGCTTCGATCGTTTTCATTATGATTTGTGCGTTTCTTGTCTCGACTAAATGTCAATGGTTGCATCCATCAGATATATAGACAGCCGGTCACTTACATATGTATAATCGATGCCCGATTCTGCCGTTCTGACGTCAATGCCATTGCTATTGTTTCCAAATACATTTCAATTTGTTTAAATGCTCGTTTTGAAGTCGCCTTCAATATATATACAATATAAACTGGCATAAGCGTCCCACTAATGAGCAGAGCAAATAAGTAAGTAATCCGACTGTCTGTTGAACTCGGGCTCTAATGGAAATTTACTGAAAACCACTTGGCACATTGCCGTTTCTTCTTTTTTTTTTATTTTGTATTTATTTTATTTTTTTTTTTTTAGCTTTGTTCAATTGATATGGCTAATGTCACTTTTTTTCGGTAGTTTTCCCCTGACTCTAGCTGCGTTTTATGGAAAACTTTACAAAAGTTTCCGTTCCCCCGTTTACAAGCGGGCTTGTAAACAATCCAGCAAGTCGACGGGTTCCCCGAGAGGTCACTGCGATGATAGGGGCAGAGTGAGGAGGAGTCACGAGACTTGGGGGAAGAGGAGCGGCACGTCTGCGGCTGATTATCAACTCAATTGTGCGTTATGCGTATGCGTATTATGCCCCGCCTTTGCTTTGCATAAAAAGGCAGTGGAAAAATCGGGGGCCCTACCCTGCAACGAGTGAGTTTCTGGAAAAGAACCAGAGATTTTCCTATTACAAGTCACGAGAGAGCGAGAGAGATCAATGTGCGCAAAGTGTGCAACATCGTTTGTTTATGAATCCGTGGGAAGTGATAACATTGACGTATCCAAAGGTCAGTAATGATTAAGCTTTATTTATGGAGCTATCTGATGATTAATGGGGAGTGTAATGAAAACATAAACTGTCTAAAGGTTAAGACAACGCTGATAAATACAAGATCAGATATTGTTTATGAGATAACTAAAGTTAAGTGCACTAGAGTAAGGCATAAATGTGTGTAAACCCCACTAATCTATCTACATTATATATCTAAGTTAGTGTTTGTCCAGTTTGCCATCTGAATCCCAGAGTATATTTATTCTAACACCCCTAAATGGAGTCTAGATAATAGGCTTAAGACAATTAAACGGTTTGATTCTTCTGGGAAGAGTTAAGATCAATCTGCTAACCTTACATGGCAAGCTCTGATGTCTGATCTCTCTCTGTTAATTCCCCCGTACTGATCTCTTGGAGGCCACCCACTGATTACTGATCGCTAATTGTCCAACCATTTACATCTATTCCCACGTTTCCTCATTGCTACTGGCCCCAGCCTTGATATGTCCAAATTTGGCTAAGTGGTGGTGATCCGTCCGTGAGCCATTCCACCCGATTCCCCGATTCAATGTCAGTTGCATTTTGCAAAGTTTACGCACGCGCACGCCAACCCAAATACCAGCCGGCAATTTCCTCTATTTTTGCCCCTCATTGTAATTCCTGGAAAACTTGGTAGCTCCTCCCTCTCTGGCCCCACATGTGATGTGATAATTCATGGAATTCTTTGGCGTTGCGAAATATGAAGGAATGCAGTCGTCGGCGTCGTTGTCGTTGTTGTCGCTGGAGACGAGCCCAGAGACTGATTTCCAGTCTGTAAGAATGCTTTTGCACTGTGTAATCGAACTGAAAAAAAAAGAGGGGGAGTTTCAGGGGTAAAACATGGGTGTAGCTGTAAGAGGGGGAAAAGGCCACTGCAGTTGGGGAATTTCGTTTTTTTTGGTTGGTGGCATATTTTAAGCTAGACTGTATACCGAAAATAATGGTAGATCGAACTAAAGGTAATAATCGATAATAAATATCGGAGATCGATAACAAAAGAGGTGCCAAAAATCGATAAAAATGTGTATGGTGGCAACTCTGGAATACTATTTATCGATCTTAAGGATTTGATATTAAGAAGCCTCTCTAGAACCCCAAAGCATGGGTTCAAATCTCCCTATAATTCTCTCTTTCTCCCTGAAGAACTTTCTTCTCTCTCTCTCTAACGACAGATCAAACTTAAATTAATAATCGATAATAAATATCAGAGATCGATAACAAAAGTGGTGCCAACAATCGATAAAAAAAAGTGTATGGTGGCAACTCTGGAATACTATTTATCGATCTTAAAGATTTAATGCTAAGAAGCCTCTCTTGAAGCCCGAATCATGGGCTCACATCTCCTTATAATTCTCTCTTTCTCCCTGAAGAACTTTCTTCTGTCTCCTTGCCTTATTTGTCTCTCTTCAGCTCTCTTGTGCTCCTCTCTCCTTTCTCTGTTTTTTCAGTGTTTTTTTTTTTTGTGTGCCAAAAATTGTTGTCATTCTCCGGTTCTCTGCACTTGCCCCCTTGGATTGTTGTTCTTGTTTATGGCCTGCTGCATCATCCAGTGCCTCGCAGAAGGAGGGGTAGGAGTAGGAGGAGTCGGAGGAGGAGGTGGTGGATGAAAGCGGGTCGGGACCTGGCTTGTTTTTACGAGTGTTGCGTTTTTAGTGCTTTTTAATGACTTCTTGCGTGCCACATGCAGCCCAGGGCCCAGGCCCAGGCCCAGAGAATCGGCGGCGAATGCAAAGTGGAAATGGAAATGGGTTCAGAAAAAGGGGCAAGCATGGGAGATCCTCCGCACTTAATGCCGCATGTGGCATGGCATGGCCCGCATTTCGCTGGAATTCTCGAGGTGTCGTGGACATTTTTGGTTAAATTAAATAATAAAACGAATTGGGGTGGGGAGAGGGGCGGCGCGGTAAATGGGGATGGTCAAAATTAAAACATGAAAATAAATTAAGCACCACAAAAAAAAAAAAATGCTAAGAGAGACGACGAAGAAATGGAATCAACATTAAACGAAGGCAAACGGTTTGTTGTTCGGTTCCCCTAATGACGTTGTTCTACAAATTTCCACCATTTTCTGTTTGTTTTTCGTCTTTTTATAGTTTTTTTTTGGGAGGTAAAATGGCGTGACTGAATGGGTAAATGCATTTTTTGGCATTCTTGCTAAAGTAATGTTGCTGGTGCAAGCAAAAAAAAAAAAAAGGAATAATAATAAGGAAAATAAATGCTTGGGGCAAAAGTTTACTTTACGGTACGCGGAATGTAATAGCCAAACCACGCGAATTTAATTTTATTTAAATTGGTTAGTATTTTAATTTAATGTTTTATTTTAATTGAAAAGATCTGAAGAGCTTTATTTAAACTATATAATTACAATATCCATTACTTTTCACAGAAATTGTAAGCTTACTGTCTTATTTATGTAGCCTTTAGGGGCGTGGCTATTTTTGAAAATAAAGGTGATCTGCGTTCTGGCTCTTAAAATGTTGTTACCAAATTTGGTAGCTCTAGCTCTTATGCTCTCTGAGATCTAGGTGTTTATTCTCATTAACGGACAAACGGACAGAAGGACTAACGGACATGGCTAAGTTGACTCGCCTGGTGATACTTAGGAGCTGATAAAGGTTATATATGGGTGTACCTTTTTCTGCCTATTACTGAGACATCTTCATGGTATCTGAGATCGAGGAGTTTATACGGACAAGCGGACAAACGGACAAACGAACATGAGGACATGGTACCTATTTTCACAAGGCTTATTTTCCTTGCTGAAAATTCTTTAAATTTTGTTGGCTAATCACTCGCCTGCTCAGCCTAAAGTTAACAACATAAAACAATAAGCAAAATGCAAGAAAATACACTTTTGCTCAAAGTAATCAACTTAATCGCTTCCGTTCCTCACCCTCCCTCTCCCTCTCTCTCTGTACTTGCCACAAACTATTTTTGCATTGTGGCAAATAGTTTCAAGCTTGTTTTGCCTGTCAAACTTGGAGCTGTGTCACGTTCTTTTCTTTTTTGGGGGTGGTTTGAAAAAAGACAAAGTTCGGAGATGTCTTCATTTCGATTTCCGTCGAAATCAAGTTGCTCTTGCAGCGTTGCAGCTTGCAACCTGCGTTGGCATGTGGCAAGCCAACTTGTGTCAAAAACCTGGCAAGTGCCACTTTGTGGCAGTTGCGGCAATGGCCCGCCGTCCACCCATGTCCAGCAACAGTTATGTGGGATGCCTGCCCGCCCGCCGAGATCCCTCTTTTCGAGGCCACCCACATATGAGGCACTGCGTCCCTGTACCCGTGCCTGTCCCTGTCTGTCGGGCATTTTGATTGAAATGTGTTTGTTTGGCTGCGGCGGCTTTTGCGCTCCCTGACTCTACCGTCCGTCCCCTCAACAGCCAACGCCTCTGGTTCGAGGCCAAAAAACAATAAATGCGAGAAAACAAGAATCTTGCACCGAAACCGAACTCTGAAGCGAACCAAACGAGAGGAAATCCGTCCCTGAATCTACGCTGCACGGAGAGAAAAGGATATTTGCATACTTCTTTAATAAAAGTTATATATTTTAAAGAGTTTTAAATACTAATAGCAATAATACATCAGAAATTTGCTGCAATTTAAAATAAGATAGTCTCTTGCCTTTCAAGATGATTTATGTTTGATGGCAGCCTCCAAAAGACTTAAGGGGTTTAGTAAGATGTTTTTGTTATCTAAAAATGTGGTAGATAATTTTCATTAAAAAATGTAGGAAATCGGATAAGAAATATGTACAATATTTTGTCAAGTGCATCAACCATTCCACACTCGCTTCAGTTGCGTTTCCCTTCCGCAGTCGAGCACAATATGGCCGTGGAGGAGAATCGGATGGACATGGACACGGACATGGAATGCTCCTGCTCCAGCTCCTGCTGCTCTGATGTTGTTGCCACCGATGTTGTGAGGCATTTCAGTGGCACACCCGCACACACGCACACATGCATCTGGCAACAACAACAACAACAAGAACTTAAACTGTTGCAACATTTGCGGTGACTTTAGTGTCTGTCAGATGGAACAAAAGCCAGAGAGTGAGAGAGGAAAAACAGGAGGAAGGAGGTGGTGGTGGCCAGAGTGACGAGAATGATGTTTGTACAAGGATGAAAACATGTAGAGATTAAAGCGGAGATAGCACAACAGGGACATAAATGGAAAGGAATTTATTAATATAAACATATATGCTTTTAATTGTTTTTCTTACTTCTTTTAGGATATTGATATTTATTAATACTTCTATGAGACTTCGATATTTTTATAAAGAATATTCAATAAATTTAATCATATTTTTAAAGCATAATGTCATATATTTTAAAACTCCTTAACTCTTTTCAAAGACGCTTTATTTACTAAGATGTCGCACGCCCTACGATTTTTATTTTGCACACGCATTTTTCGTGTAGGACGCAGCGCTGGGTACAAGTTCTGTTGAAATAGTGAAAGAGAGATCGCATGCATTCTACATCTATACGCACACATGCAAGAGTATTGTATTTTTAGATTATTACACTCTCAACTTTGTGAGATCGAAGAGAATGCGATATTATGTCAGAAACAGAAAAAATTGCTTCCATATGACAATTTAAATGAAGAGTCGTTCCTCATCTTAGTAATTTTAGCGCCTTTGGTCTCTCTCTCTCTCTCTCTCTCTACAGAGAATCGTTTAGTTCCGGCAAGTTAAAGCATACAATTTGCTATGCTTTCCTTTTAATTTATTTTATTGCAAAACTGCATTTCTTGGTCTTGGTGGGTACACTTTCTTTGGCCCCAAAAGGCGAACCGAAAGCTCGAACTGCTGCTGCTGCTGCTGCCGGGACCCAAAAACTCTGAACCCAAACTTCAACTTAAGCCCAAGACCCAAACCGAATTGCAACCGAACCGAAAGTGTCGCCCGCTGGAATGGAAACAAATTTAATTTAAGTGTCAGTGACGCTTTTCGCGTTTTCGCGGAGGCAGAAGAGAAGAGAACTTGCCCCCCGGAAGAAGTTTATTTTCTTGCATCGCCTGGTGCATTATTTTCGCCAATGTTTTTTGCGCGTTTTTCTCCCGTTTCTTGTTGTTATTTATTTATTTTTTTATATTTTTTTTTGGGGCAGAGTCAGCTGTCGTTGCTGTGTTGCTCTGTGTCGTTCGGTTATCATCATCGTTTTGTGGCAAAAACGACACGCAACACCATTATTTGCCACACACTGACAGTTTGCGCTTCCTGTCCCGCTCAAGGACCTGCGATTGTTTCCTAGGGCTGTCCACATGGTCCGCTATTTGTCCGCCCCGTTGTTGTCCTTCGAGTGTTACTTGAAGCAACTTGAACTCTGAACACTGCTGGAAAACTGCTGCACTTGCAACCCGAACTCAAACTCAAACTAAAACCCAATCCCCAATCCCCTAACCAATGCCCTTTCGTTTTTAACCAGGTTTGGCTTTGGCTGGCTGACAAAACTTTTCGCCATCGGTGGGGTGGGGGGATACGTGTGCAAAGACTTTATTTTTTAAGCGCCACAAGGACACTTGAAAAACAGACTGCGCGCTGTCCCTGACATTAAAACCGCGTTACGTGTGTTGTCCTCACGACTTTAATTGGACCCTAAACAAGGGTTAAACGGCTGCTGCTGCTGCTCAAGCTTTCCCCCTTTGAAAAAGTAATAATGAAAGCAAAGGAAAGATAGCTGCTGATAAGCAACACGCAAGTGGCAAGAGTGCAAATTATTGGGGAACCACCGCTGCTGGGGGGGATTTTGCATGGGGATCGTTTGAGAGAGAGATACACATGACATGCATGTAAATATCTGAGTCACTGTTTAGCTGGGGGGTTTTCTTTTAAGCGATCACGTATTGGCAATCTAGTTTCGTTTTTTAATTGCAAAAATGCAAAATATTATGCACTTGAGTTCGAAAGCATTATTTGTATATAATATATTCGATTAGCATGAACAGGCAAATTGGTTTGACCTTGTCCGTATGTCCGTTTGTCCGCTTGTTCTTCTTTACGGACAAACTTTTAAAAGTGAGAAACTTTAAGAGATAGAGTTACCCAATTTGGTAATAACATTTTGAAAGGCTTTAGGCGTATGACGTTTATTTTAAAATGAATACATATAATTTATATTTAAGAAATCATAAAAAATGTATCTTTTAAGTTAAAGATTGAACTCTTTGTAAGTAAAAAATATCTATAAAAAGAAGCCTCAATTTTGATTTTGTCTTTTAAATTGGAAAATCATTTCATACAATATGTAATGTCATGTTCACACTGTAAAATTAAAATCAATATTTAATAATAATGAATAAATTAATAAATTAAAAATAAATGCAATTACAATTTTAAAAATCATTAAAGATGTGGTTTTTAATCTTTAGATATAATTTGTTTCTAGTAATTAAAAAAAATTCACATTAAGGGGGTATTCTACTGTAGAATTCCGAAAAAATCGAATTTTTTTTTTTATATTTTCAAAGTTTGTATGTTCAAAAATATGTCATTAAAAGGATTTTTCAAAATTCCGATTATTTCATGAGTTATAGCCGTTTTAGTGA